>CAMOHE010004924.1:1640-24847 GCA_946598075.1 Artocarpus hirsutus
AAAACCACCTGTGTTGATTGCAAATTTACAACACAACAGTGCCATAATTTGAGCAAAGAAAATTTGGTAACTGGGAAGTTAACGTCACGTTGTAGAGAGTACCTAGCTATGAGTAATCATGTTAGAACTAAATTAAAATTCATATTCCATGGTTTAACGATTAGAGATAAATTGTATACCTATCTGATCATTTAAGTAAATTCACTCCAATTAAGGGTTCTTTTCTTTCAATTAATGTCCTAAGAAAATTCCAATAGCATATAAAAAGAACAGAAAATGGCTAATTAGTAAGATATAAACATATTTATCATATCAACGTTGTGCATCGGTGGTTTGGCTTCCACTTACAATTGTTGAGTCAATATTTTATAGGGTGTTTGGTATTTTCAACTAAAACTTTTAATTTTTACAAGGCTCTTATACAATGGTATGAATCAATGCTTCCAATATACTATTAGTGTCAAGTTTTAAGCAAAGTAATTAGTTTGTTGTCTTCTTTTTCGGGTTCTTTGTCTGAGTTTTTCTAGTTCGTAATAATATTAGTGTGGTGTTTAAAAGCATAGTTTTGAACCAATTAAGAAATCTACGACAGCATAATAAAGTTAGAAGTACGGAGAAAATAAATAAGTGCAAAAAGAAAAAAAGATAGAGGATTATTCGTGTATGAGACTACGGCAGACAAATAAATGGAGCCAAAAAAAGAAAGAAAAGAAGAAAAAAGAAAAAGAGGGTAAAGCATTGAAAAATAAATAAAGGAAAAAAGAAAAGTTCGAGTATTGTTTGTAGGAGACAATGGTATACATAACAAATTGAGAGAAAAAATCTATTAAAAAACAAGCAAATAAAAAAAGACAATTTTGCTTTATCAATCGAGCATGGGTATTTTAGCCATTAGATTAACTTTGTAACTATATCATGTACGACTAAAAGCAATTCTGTTAGCACGGTCTAAATTTTTAACGTAGACAATCATTAATAAAACTTTTAAAATCTTAATCTGATTGCTAAAACACCTTACTCTATCGATAAAGCAAAAAAATTACCTTTTCCATCACAAGAATTCCCAAAAAAACAAGTAAATAGAAAAGAAAATATGATATTTATAGAAAATAGTGAAAAAAAAGTAAACATAGAAAAAAAATATGAGTAAATATAATGTTTATAGAAAAAAATGCAAAAACCAAAAACAGTGTGCTTTGAAAGAGTATAGAGAAGTAAATATGAATTTTATGATTTAAAAAAAAGTAAATAAATGTTTCAACTAATAGCTCCTATTTTCCTTTCACTAAAAAAAAAATGGTATTTTTCCATCGTTTTATTATGGAAAGGTCTATAGTGGACAATTATATTATTTTATTCTATTTTCTACTGGTGGAGAATGATTCGAAGATAGGCATATGATCTTGGAGAAGTTTTATATAATCCTTTTCATATTTGGTTATATTCTAAGTACAATACAAATAATAATGAAGACAAACATTCATCTTAATTAAATTCAATTTTTCTCCTTATACTTGAAGAAAATATCTTGTATTTCACAAAAACAAACTACTATTATAATCACATAAATTTCACGTTTACAAATTAAAAATCAAATTAATAAGCAAATTCTATCTAAAACACAAATTAACTTCACAATTTCATACTCAAAAAATTAACTTCAAATTACACAATTTTCAAAGCACAAATTAAGTTCCAAGATACAACTTTCAATAACAATTGATACATAATTAATTTCCAAAACACAAATTAACTTCTAAAATACTCATATTCTAACGTCATAGGGGCACTGTCGAGAGGAGCATGAATCTCGGTGTTCACCCCTATGACTGTGGGTCTCAACATTCGCTTTTTCATTGGCTTATTAGTGGGATCTCATGGCCCACCGCCATTTGTGAACCATCAGTCACGAGACCCATTAGCTCCCTGCCTACCATTGTTTTCACCTCAAGCCATGTCTCCTCGAGACCCAACCCTAGAAGTCCATTAGCGGTGAGGCGAGTGACAACTGTGAAGGCATAAATCGGGGGCGAGTTGGCCCACAGCATGAGTGTCGTTCACGATGTGGGTGGAGATCAATGTGACTGGAGACCCAAAAATATGAAGGTTGAGGTGGAGATTAGGGGTAGTGGGAGGCTAAGGTGGAGTTCAACAGTAGGGTGGAGATCGGTGGTGGTGGAACTTTGGGGCTATTCTCAAATTTAGATCTTACATTTCTTGTGATTTTAGGTTTTTTGCGTAAAAGGGCATAGATCTAAAGCTAATTAGTGTTGGGTTGTGAGCCCGAAAATCATGAAAAACATAGCGAATAGAGTTTTAAAGTTTTTCCCTAAACTTTTAGGATCCTTCTCATAATATTATATGTAATAATGGAATAAGACACAAACTAATGGGTTTGACAATAGCTCTGGATGATCAAGTGTTCTAAAACCTTCAAATCTCCCTTGTTATTCTTCTCTTTTTAGATCAACTGGTGTGTGGGCAACAGTGATATTTCTTAAATAATCTCCTTGTAACTTTTCTCAGTAGAAGTTCATTAAACTGTAAAAGGGAGAGCTCAAATAATATTAGATGGAGGATAGAAAAAAGTCTATTGAACATACAACCTCTAAGGTCTATTTATAAGCATACACAGACGCCTAAAATTTGAAACAAAATCCCCTAAGGTTCTAAGTAGATCACGCCAACTCCACATGTAGTGGGCATGATCTCCCTTCTTTCAATGGTGGTATGACACGTATCATAACCACCTCCAACTGTGTAATTCTATATCCATCTAGTATTTTCTTGAAATTTGAGATTTTATTTATTTTAACTTTTAAAATAAATATCTTTTATGATTTTCTCAATTATTTAAATTATCTCATAATTTAAATAATTATCTACAGAATCTAATTTAACTCTTGAAAAAGATTCTTATTTACAACAAGATAACAAATAGATTATATGAAGATCATGTGATCTTTTTGTTTCCTAAAATCATGGAATGGCACGGCATGGACTCCAAGAGCTCTAGTGTGTTGCACCACACACAGTCCTCGTAGACTACAGTGTGAAATTACCATTTTGCCTTTTATCTAAGAAAGTTTCCATTGATCCATCTGAAAGAATATTATAAAGCTAGCAAGAGGACCCAATAAACATATATAATTTAAGCTCTAATAATTATTTTTAATTAATTATCTTATAATTAAATCAATAATAATTATTATCTTTGGTTTGGGGCCACTATCGACAACCGAGGTTGCACTCTTAAATTATACATAGAATTATAAAGAACCTTAAACATAAATGTTGTTGACAAGGTCATCCATTGATATAATTATTTTCTATGTGATAATACCCTCCACAATAATATTCATAATTAGAGCTAGATGTATAGATTTCCATATATCCTCTCTAATTATATCTTTGTCCATGAGTTTTGTTAATTTTCTAATAGATGACCTATCTATGAACAAATCATAAACGAGAATTTGGGTAATATTTGATATCCCATATCAAATAGCGAGTACTCTTCACCTAAGTTCCCGAGCTTATATTCATGGGAACATTATATGCACATCTTATCCTATAGAAGCTATGGATTATATATCTGTGAATAATGTTCATAGTTACCTATATTAGTATGTCTTCAATATACCGAGGTATAGATTACTTATTAGCAATCAAAAGACATAGTACATAGATGTGAGACTACTAATCACCTTATGATTAAAAGAAGATCCATAAAATGATCAAAGTGATGGAATTCTAATTTCTTGTAACAGAATTACACGAGAACTTAAATTTCATCCTGCTCTAGGTTTAACGTATGCCAAACACACCGATCTCTATCCAATAATCATCCAATTACTATAATCTAAATAAGATCATTCCACTTTGCCAGGAATAGAAGATATCATAATCTTAAACAAGATAAAGTGTCCAGCTTTATCTACTGATTGTAAATCAAAGTTTTATACTAAGTACATATAATCATATCTTCTGTAATATGAACACTTCATATAAATGATTATGTACTTTAACAAGTGTTGGATCCTTTATGATTTTTGCACATATTATACAAATATATATATATATATATATATACACACACACACACATATTCAACAAGATATGCATATAGGAAAATAAAAGGAATCTACTTTATTAATCATGCAATACTTTATATCTTATAATGGCAATGTGGAATTTACACTATGCTATATAAGCACCAATTCTGACAATTAGATGTATGGTTGAGATTTAATTGGATAAAAAGTAATATTTGATGATTATATTATAATTATAAGAATATAAAAAGATGAGTGCAATCAAGTGTTATACTATTCATTTTTGTTTCTATGGATTAGATTATTTTGGTTGAAATGTAACAGTCCTAACGGAGAATATTAGCATCCCCATCCTAGTTTTCCCTTTTATTATAATAATAATTTTATTATCTTGTGAACTTATGTACTATTCCTCAATGCAACACTTCTAAAGTGGACAAAATGGTAATTTAAAGTCAAAAAGCATCACTTCAGTTTTAGCTCATATATAACATTTGTTCTTTGAACTTTTTAAAATTTAAAAAATATCCTTTATGATTTTCAAACCATCCAAAAAGCATCCCTTTTTAGCTATTTTCGATTTTTCTTAAATGTGAAACTATCTTTGGGGCACATAAATAATCTAATATATATGCTTAGTTATACCAGCTCCGAAACCTCCCACTGAGATTCACCGTTAATGTGAAAGAATCATTTTGAATGTGTTTTTTCCTTTTCATATGAAGAAGAAAGTCTTTTTAACATGTATATAGAAAGAGAGAGTTTGGTATTATTTGGTCAAGTCTGTAGAATTTACATGGAATTTATTCTGCGCAGTTCCATATTATTAGTTTAGATGTATTATTAGTTTACTCTGCACCACAAAATATACTCTTTACATAGAATTCCAAATATTACAAGTATGTAGACGTTGATTAACATGGAATTGATCACACTTCTTCATGTTTTAGTTTCTTTTTTTTTTTTTAAGGATTTTTTAGTTTCTTTAACTGTAGTTTACTGGGTGCTGGATTGTAACTGATTTCAAAGGATGCATTTGTCTTTTTAAATGATTTGTTTGGTTGAAATTCAACAAAGGAATGGTTTTTGAATGGTTTGAAAAACATTAAGAAACTTTTTAAATTTTAAAAAATATAAAAACAAAAATTGTATATAGCAAAACATGAAGGGATATTTTTTGTATTTTCTCCCAAATGAGGGACTAAAAAATGAGGAGAAATTACGTTGGATGTCCTTTTTTTTACCTACAACAAAATTTGTGTCCTAATTTTTTAGAAAATTAGACAAATGGCTTATGAAGGAAAAAAAGTTTTATATTTTTGTGTTTTTTTATTTTTGTTCTCCTCTTTTTTCTCATAATCTCTCTCTTACTGCTTCCTGCTTTCTCTCTCTCTAGTGAGTTCACACACTTTTACAGGTTGTCTGGCATCATCGCGAGGTCTCCTCCCCTTTGCTCTTGTCGCCGACAGTAACGAACAGGGCATCAATGGCTCTAGTTGAGGTCTTAGCCGCAGGCCTCCTTGATATCGCCGAAGTGCTTGTCTAAGAGGTTAAACATATTTGGGCTTGAGTCGCCAATGAGAGAAAAAGTCAACTTTGGGTTTTTTTTTTTTGTTTTAGTGTTTGTTATTTACTAATTTATTAGTAATATATTAAGATTTAGAGAAAATAATATACTTTGCCATATTTTTGTATTTATTTATATCATATTTAAAAAGTTATATTATATTATTATTTATATTTTATATTAAATTATATCACAAATTAATATATATAATATTTATAAAAAATAAATTTTAAAAAATAATATTTATAAAAATTTCTCAGCAATTTATCATTGATATATTACAACAACATAATTGATAAATTTTGAGTTTATCATTCATGTGTTTAAAGTTATCGCTAATGTATTATAAAAGATTAATAATTAAAAAAAATGTGTCTGTTAATTTGATTTTATAATTGATAAGAGAAGACCATTTTTTCTAATTAAAAAAATGACCATTTATTGCTAAAACCATTTGCCTCTGATTTACGCCAGTATCGGATTCGAGCTTAATTTCTCGGACAGAGAGAGATCCGAGCGAGCCAGCGACAATGGCGAAGACCAGTAATCCAGAGCCTTCAAACTTCCAGAAGTACGGCGTCCCTTTCTATGCCGTCGCTTGGGTTCCCTACAAGTCCATCAGATTCGACGCCAAATCGGGAGACGACCAGCCAGATCGGAACGACGACAGGAACTACGTCGTCTTGGCAGGCGGCGGCGGCGAGGGCCGGAGCGGGATCCCGAACGCTGTCGTTATCTCCGAGTTCGATCCAGCCTCCAATTCTCTCTCCGATCAGCATGTGAATTTCCCGAATCCCTTCTCTTCGCGTTTAGGTCAAGTTTTCTCCTTTTTGTTAATCGCTGAATTGAGTTCTCTGATGAATGCAGGTTGTTAAACATGGAACTGGTTCTGATTTGCCTTATCGAATGGCGGTTCATCCCGGTGGAGAGGGACTCATTTGCTCATTTCCAAAATGTTGCAGGTGTTTGATTGAACCTCTTTTGGTCTTTCAGTGAAGTTATGATGTGCTTGTTTAAGTTACGATGCTGAAAATTAGTGCTTTAAAGTAGTAAATTTTAATCGACATTGTCACGCTGAAATAGTTTACTGTAATTTAAAATTATATTGGTCGGTTTTTTTTTTTTTTTTTCCCTTGAATCTTCATAATTTAGCTGGGAATATTGTTAGACATCCCAAACTTAAACGCCCAAATTTTTTGTGGTACAAATGGATGTAGTGTTCCGAAATGTAATTATACAGTTGAAGGTTGATATTCCACTTGGGATATTGAATGGTGTAAGAGTAGGTATGTTAACATTATTTATTTACCTGAGAACACAGAGAAGATTGTACTTTAGTGATTGGTGGGTTAATAACTAGACATTCTCGACAGATGGTTTGAGTGGGATGGAGAACATGGCTCTGAAGGTCAAAAACTGGGTGTCAAGCAGTCTGAGAAAGAGCTTACCTTATTGCAAGACGTTGAGCAACAGTTAGCATTGGCATTTAACGATGAGGGTTCTGTACTTGCATCTGGTGGTGAGGTAGATTACCACCCTCACATTGTTGTTTTTTGCTATGTATGGAGAAAGACAAATGCCCCGCGCAAGAAAGGGAAAAGTAAATTTACTTTGTAAAATGCTGTTTCATAGTGAATTCTCAATGACTATTCTAGTTTTAGAGTTATTAGGTCTACTCCTACTACAAGGCATGACTTTATATCATTGAATGAAGTATTGCTACATCTGTTAGATACAGAATTTAGTTTTTGCCTCTGTGGCCTGTTCCAATAACTGGTGCTTTACCTCTTATTTTACTGCTTTTGCAATTCCACACGTTTTTGAAAAAGACAATTAATATTTTAAAAATGCCTTTTAGCCGGGGAAAAGAATGCTTTATAATGATTTGACTTTGTTGCAGTGCAGGATGGCAATTTAAGAGTTTTTAAGTGGCCTAGCATGGAATTTATTCTTAATGAAGCTCAAGCTCATGCTAGTGTGAAGGATTTAGATTTCAGGTTTGAAATGCCTCTATGTTTACAAAAAAGGAGATAATTCTTTCATATTCTTGCTTTTGGTTTTGTACTTATCTCCTGGCTCAATGGCTTTGCTCAGCGCCGATGGGAAATTGCTTGTCTCCCTGGGAAGTGGTGGCTGTAGGGTGTGGGATGTAACTTCATCAACAGCTGTAGCTTCCCTGCCGAAGGGAAATGTGCGTAACTCTCAAGATGCTCCAGCACTCCTATTCATGTTTTAACACGCAGTCAATCAAAATAAACAGAACAGTTATTAAGTTTAAGAGTAGGAAAATGTAGCATACAATTGAATCCTAAAATATTTGATTGGTTTTGTGACTCCGTAAAGGACCTCCTTGTCTGATGGGATCACCGGTCGGGCTCATAGTTTCTGTGTGACTTAGTCTCATTTGAGAACCTTGTGTTTCTATTGATAAAGTCACTGGTCTGCAAACTGATTGCGTTACATGCATACAGGATGAAATTTTTTGTGCATGCAGATTTTCTCAAACCAATGAGAAGAATCTTGTTCTATACACTGCTGCCGTTACAGGTGGACAGAAACCATTTACAATTTACCTGCATTCTTTAATGAATTGGTTTCCTCAATATTATTGTTACGTGAGTTAAACGTCATGGGTCTTTGTATGGTACAGGCAAAGGAGGAAGCATCACGACATGGAACACAACCACATGGAAGAGGATCAGTTCTAAGGCTGTTGTCCGTGACACAATTTCAGCCTTTGATGTCTCTGCTGATGGAAAGTTCCTTGCATGGTAAATTCTTCGCTTTGTGGTTTGTAAAATTAGTGATGGGTGAATAGAGTATACAGATTTTATTTTTCAATATTTATTTATTATTTTTTTTCCCATGAAAACACAGTGGAACAATTCAAGGAGATGTTATGATTATAAACGCAACAAGTATGCGTATTCGTCAAGTGATTAAAAAGGCGCACCTTGGCTTTGTAACTGCATTGAGATTCGCACCCGATTCAAGGTTATTTATATTTTCTTTGCTTCTATGCTTATAGTAAAACAGGATTTGTTTTCCTTCTAAGAACCACTAGTGAACCATGTTAATTAAACTAAATACAGGACTTTGGCTTCTGCCTCCCTGGACTCAAGTGCAAGGGTGACAATAATTGAGGAGGCAAAGGAAAATCGTAAGTATAATCCACATCATTCTGAATGAATGATTCAGTATTATGTTTATTGTTTTTCATGGTAACTGTTTGAGATGCTTCTTTACATCATAGCTAACACATTTATCATACAACCTTTCCTCGTATTGGGGGCCCAAGTCGGCTATTAAAGTAATTTAAACAAACAAGCAGCAGCTCTAACCTGCTTGCTAGTTGCTTACAAGTTACTACATAATCCCTTTCTTACAAATACATAATTTTTTTATTTCACGTTGAAGTTAGTCTGAAACACTGTGTGGAACCATTTTTTGATGATAGTTTCTTGAAAGAAATTGAAATGGCATTATGGGGTAGAAAATTTTACGTAACCCTAACGTGATAATAGGAAGTGATACTTGTATAAAACGAATGGATATTAAGATATATGTATACATATTAAGACACAGAGTTCGCTGAAAATTTTTTATGACATATGTGGTGGTGGTGCTCGAGTAACGGGTAGCTCTGGTAGTTATCTGGCGAAGTCATAGTATACTTGTTTTTAATGCAGAACTACATGAATTGGAGAAAAGATCACGACGCTTGATTGATAGATCTATTCTCTACCATGTTTGTTTCAGCTCTTAGTTTGGTTTTTTAAAATGTGACATTTTATTTTGTTTCCTGTGCAGGAGGATTTAGCTTGTGGCTCATTATATTGATTATCCTAATGGCCATTGCTGCATATTTCTTCAAGAATCCCCAGAGTTTAGAGTCATTTACTAAAAAATAGAATACCCTCGCCGCAGTTGTTGGAAAAGCTTGTGAAGTTTGCAACAGAGCTCTTTTGTGCTTCTCAAAGCTAAAAGCCTGGAAATACTTTTTGCCTGTATCGTGGGTGTTTTTTTTTTTTTTTTTTTTTATAGTAGTTGATGTTGCATGGGTCGAAGTTTGGCCTGTTTCAACCTACTATTCGCTACTCAAATAACCAGTGTTGGAAATAAATATATTAGCATTTTAAATGACATAAATCCCTCAAATGCAAAGTTAAAAGGATGTCTATCTATTGTAATAAAATTATACTTTCGGGTCAAAGTGCAAATTTCATTTAGAACTTCTCGTTTGCCGCGTTCCATGAAGTGCAATCCGAATGTTCAGTCCCTTAGAGGTCATTTTTTATTATTACTTTTTCTGCACGTTACACCTTGCTTTTAAAGTGGAAAGATAGCCTTTCATATCGGAATGATCTTCCTTTATTTTAGTGAAAAAAACTAGAATACTTGTTTAGAAATAAGGACTATATGGTACAGAATGTGACAGCATGAATCGTTAGCTTATTAGATTTGTTTCTCGAATTTGTACAGTGTACACACGATCCAAAAAGAACAAATGCAAAAGTGGGTTTTATTCATTCAAATTTCTCGACTTGTTATTTTCATTTCCTCTTGAGAACTCCCGAAAACGGGGCAAAGCAAAGCAATTGCTTTGGAGTTTAACACGTTACATTGATATAACGCTTTTGACTTGCACTTTTTTCTGGACCAGGAAAACAAGTGCTTGTCAGGAAGTTCTTGTTAAAGACTCTACTTGATATGAACCTGTGGAAGGAGATCAAGGAAATCCATGAAATGAAAGCCAGTGTTGTGAAAAAAGATACCGCCATTGCAATATACAGTCAGGGAGAACTCTTCTTTGCAATTAGAGTCGGAAGATGGAAAATTAGTGTCGTTTTCTTTGATAGAGCGAGTAACCAACTAGGGCAGACATCAAAAACGTCCATAGTACCTGCCACAAAAAATTGCATTATAAGTACTGAGGTTGGGAAACACCGATGTTACGAAGGAAATGTCCAAGGATAAGGGTAATTGGAAGTACTGTATTGATTGTATGCCAGCGTTCAAGCCTTCTAATTCTTGATTGCATGTCTTCAATAACCCCTTCCATCGCAGAAATCTCCCGGCTCGGTGAGGATTCGGAAGCTGAACTGCTTCCCTGTTTGCTCCATACGCCACAACAATATGGTAAATATCAGATATGCAGGACTTAGAAAGACATTGAACTTGTTTTTGTTTGGAAGATGGGGTCTGATGGAGTCACTGATTTTGATTTTGGAATCTTAATTTTGTGGAAAATGGTTTTTTTTTGCTGGGTATATAGGTGTCACAGATAACACCAATACTGTTGACAGAGAAGTAAGATACCTGGGATTGAATAAATTCCACAAGCTCGTGCAACCTTGCTGCTTGATGAGAGTGAATACCAGCAGAACTCCTTTCCAGTGCAGGTAATCTTTCCAGTACTATTTGAAGATAACTCTACAAAAATTAATTAAAATAGAAACAGTAGTCAAAAGAGAGTATCAGATGAAATAAAATAAATGGGAATTCGAAATCTCGAACACACCAAAATGGAAGATACATAGTTATCGAATATACATTGTTTAACAAAAGAAGACAGCCCTCTCACGGCGCAACACATATCACTTTATGCAATGAAAATGATACATATGCATGCACACTTTTATAAATAACAAGCTACAGATGCGGAAGGAAAAACAAAAAAAGCAGCAGAACACACTTGAACTCACCCCATAGTATACTAATATTAAGACCTTATGACCAGATCTCTTCCATTCCAACGGCATTATTATCTAAAATTACATATTATACAAACACACGGTACAATGAAGGCAAAAACCTTTGTCGTATATGAACCATCCAGGTTTAGCATTGAACCAGCAGCTGCAACTGCCTCTTTATTAACCCCCTTGATTTGTAGGTAAGGACCAAGCTCATCTTGCAAATGATCAACCTCAACTAGAATCTAAATTGGACAATAAAAATGTAACATTTAAACCCTAGCAATTGGACATAGAATATACTTCAATTACACAAACGTCATAAGATACAAGTTAATAACTATTTAGAGCAAAATAATTCATAAATGATATGACCTTTCCATCTTGGTAAATGAACGCAGATGCTTCAATATAAGCTACAGCTTGATACCTAAAATCACAAAATGATAATAATAGTTGTTAACTAAAAAGTACCGAATGTAATGCAACCACCACAATCAAAATAGAGAGCTTACCCAAGGTTAAGAAGGCCAGCAACTGTACTGATGCTGATATCAAAATCCACTTTCGGTTGAATGATAAAGTTTCCTTCTCTTATGGGCTAGTAATTATTCAAACAAAATCCCAAATCAGGTTACTACAATTTCAAATAGAGTAATTCTAGCAAGAAAATGAAAAAAGTTTTCACCCCAAACCTCACGTATCAACAGTGCAAATCTGCCCTCGCATATTCTAACCCGAATGCAATCGCTTTCTGTCAACTGCCCGTTAGTAGGAATACCAGGAAGCTTGAAATATATATCGATGAAATTCTGAACAGAGCTGCAGAACTTAGCTGGATCAAGAATTTTTAAGATATCTTGATAGCCCACCTGTTACCAATTGAACAACAAAGAGATCATAAGTCAGAGGCAAATCATCTACAAGTAATTTGAGATAGAAAGGACGACAATCCCTACTTGTTTGTTACTCTTCAACACAAACAATGAGCTCTCAGGAGAAAGCACAGGATCAAAGTCATTTCGAATTTTGAGCTGCATTTCAAAAACAAGAGCGCTTGGCTTTTAGTCCTCATGATACAACAAAATTAAGCTGTGAATAGTGTTGTTATATCAGTACAGTACAATATATGCATTAATATACGTCCAGAAAGAAGAAAAAAATATCCACGTTACACAAGTCTCTTAAAAAAAAAAATTGAGAGAGGGCTCCTCCTGCCAAATCAATACTGGTGTTTACTTGAAGAAGGTTGGCCTACACGATTGCTTAAATTAAAAAGAAAGGCTAAATATCTTGACAAATCATGGATGCCACCAAAAAATATATACATATATATCAAACAGAGACAGACAGACAGACAGACAGACAGAAAGAAAATACTACTCATTGTTTATAAATAAAAATTTTGAAGGCTCCAATCCACTAACATGTGCATAAACAAGAAGTGGCTCAATGTGTTGCTGAAACATTGGAAACACTGTAGTCATAATCTCATACTGGGACTTGAAGTACCCTAATCTACTTTTATCCCTCTGAACTCGAGAAATAAGATGCGAGTGAACGCCGCCAACCTGTTTTTATAGAACAAAAAAATGACAATAAGATTAAAGAAATTTAGAGTTGGCTACTCTTTCTCTTCATCAAAGATCAGATCGGAGGGAGGGTGGCAGAGGAAGACGAAATTGATAAAGAAAAGATGAATATAAAACCCTCGGAAATAAATTAAAAAGTTATCCTTACAACAGCAATCCACAAGTCCAGAGATTTTCGGATATCAGGATGCAGAGCATAAACTCCTTCGAAAATGATCTGCTTAAAGAAAACTGAATAATTGTATTAAGCTGAAAAAAAAAATAAAAACAAAAGCTAAAATCAGTTTAATAAATGAATGATTTGAATTGCAACATATGAGTAACTATGATGACCACAGAAACTGAGTGATGTATTAGACAAACAATTATCTAAAGCTACATGCTTTACTTACAAGAAATATTAATTCAGCATAACATTTTGAGATATAATGAAAAATTTTCCCATTGTGGTACACTAAATAGTTCAAAGCCAACCCCTTCTCCGTTTACTTTTCTTTCTACATACAAGCTCCGCTTTTTTTTATTTCTCCTTTCCAAAAAAGTACTGTGACATTTAATACCAAGCACAGCAATGCAAAACATATTAATCCTAAGAAAATCTATAACCAACCACTCCACAATCTTCTGAAACTTCAAGTTCCTTGAAGCCACTCCGAGCACCGGTCTCCAAATCAAATACAGGCACTTTTGTTCTTCGGCCATTTCTTATGTCATCAATGTTCTGCAGATGATTGTCTAATAGTATAAGATGGCAATACAACCTTCACTCTTTTAGCAAACATCAAATAGTTCGTAATTTATAAGCTTTACCATGATTATTTATTGAAAGCTCTAAACTCAAATAAAAGCAGTACGAAATCAAAATGTAGATAACAAATTATTTGTCCCAATATTGGAAAGGAAAAGGTTTCAAAGGCATATAAGAGCAGAATGAGACCCAAAACATAAGGAGTCAATATATGGTTTCTAATCTGCAGTTGAAACCTATAAGTAAACCTCCACCTTTCTTCATTACTCAAACATTACAAGTCACAAAAAATCATTCCTAAATCCATGCAAATCTTTCATGTAGGCCTGTTTATGTTCATTTATATTTCAAATTTTACAAAATATAGTACAATCGACATCCATTATAGCAATAGATGTCTTCTGCTGTAAATGTTGGTTTTGTGTATTGCTGACTTTCAAAACATCACAAACCAAAAGTGATCTTAATAAATTTATTTACACTTCATCTCAGCATATATAATTGTTTTGAGGTATGACTAAGCAGATGTTAAAGAGGAAACTTTAGTATTGTACAATAAAATATACTCCATCAGACATTCATAATGACTAATAACTTACTTTTGAGAGCAAGGATAAATCAAGCGAGCTAAAGTCATCATGCTTGAAATCCTTCACATGTTCAGACCTATAATAGCTTTCGAGCGAAACAACTTCACAACCAACTATATTTGCCATTTTGTGAGCCAAACTAGTCTTTCCTGATCCACTTGGACCTCCTGCAACAACATAACAAATATCTCACGTTAAAATAACATCAAGATGCTAAACGAGCAGGCTCCACAAAAGAAAATGATGAGTCTCAAAATGTCAAAGTTCAACTTCTAAGAAAAAAATTCGATTGTGTGGTCTAAACTAGTGGTTTTTGAAATGCAAACCACAACTTGGTTCAGCAAAAAGAAAAGGACCCCACCAAAATACTATGGGGCTGTTTGGTATTGTTTTCAAAATAGGTGAAAATGTTTTTATTTTATAAAATGAGAATTTTTTGGGAATTGTGCTGAAAGTGTCTTTAAATTTTTGCATCGAAAAGCATGCAAAAACATTTTTAAAAATTCTAAGAACAAAAAAAAAACAGGGCCTATGTTTTTATTGCCCCATTCAAATAGAAACGATAAGCTCAGTAGCTATGCACAAACACTATCAAAAAACTAGCTTGCAAGGGGAGGGGATCCAGTTTATAAACCCATAAACCCACTAATCATCCAAGGACTTTTGCCATCTAACAACCTGCAAATACCCCCTCCAATTTCCACAACTCATCAACTAAAAGTTCACAAAAACGTAATCTAGAAAGAACACATTAAAAGCAAAATATTGGTACACCAAAACAACACAACATCCTTATGCTTCCACAAGTAGAAGATAAAATCAAGGATCCAAGATCATAGGAGACAAGTTTGCATATATGAATTAATCTTCTGTCTCATCCACCATGTGAAAGCTGGATTCCCAGCCAAATGGATTATACAACATAATTACCGAATATAAGCATGCTTATTATAATTCCTATACAGATCAATATGCATACTACAATAACATAAGAAAAATATGTAATGCTAATAGTGACTTCTAAAAGATACAAAAATGCTGACAAGTGAAACTCGACCACAAGAGGAGGAGAGGAGGTGGGTTCAACTCAAACCCACATTACCAATTCCAACTATAACTGGGAAACCTTTATTCTCCAACAAAGCCTGAAATAATCAACAAAACATTATATTAAAAATTATGTTAAAAGTTCTCACAATGGAAGTTTCCAAAAGGTTCTTATATACGTTACCTTTTTTTTTTATTCCTCCATATTAAATCTTACAATCAACTTATTAAGACTCCTTACCTGAATTGCTTGCACAGCAAGAAGCAATCCCCTATCCAAGTCATATGAATCCGGCATTGGAGCAAGTTTCATGGTATCCCTGAAAGTGGAAGGATCTGTGGTTGCTTCATGAGAGAAGTCTAAACATGAAAGTTGAAAAACAAAAAAAAAAAGGTTAATTACATAACTATACCTCCAAGTTTTTATTATTTCTCAATTTATCCCTCTGTTTTAAAAAACTACAAAAGTATCTTTTGAATTTGAATAACTAGATTCAATTTTATCCTTTATAGACTTTTTGGACAAAAAATGATAGAGATAAAATAAAGATACCCTTAATTAGATTGAATTTGTTTTTGAAATATATTTTTCTCCTTGAGACATATCATTAAGAAATTTCTAACGTTTAAAAGTCATAAAAACTTAAGAGCCTTTTTTGAAATTTAATGTTTTGTTTCAAGATATTTTATGTTTTTACATCTAGAAAATATTTTTCATAATTGTTAAAAGATAGTAATGTTGTTTTGCCTAATTTTTTCTATTCATAAGGATGAAACTGAAATGAGTTTTTTTAAATTTGAGGGATGCTTTTGTAGTTTTTAAAAACAGAGGAACAGATTAAGAAATACTTAAAACTAGGAGGTATAATTATATAATTAATCTAAAAAAAAATTTACGACAAGCGAGAGAATATAGTCTCAATGTTAAGGAAACATACCTACGGTCGAGCTATCAGTACAATTAGGATCTGACGAAATGAATTGCCATGTTGCTACTACAGGTTCCATTGTTGCTTTTGTTGGGGATCGAGTCCATGGTTGAGATAAATCCTCAAGCCTAGTTACGAGATTTGGAGTAACTCGGATGGGCCTTGGTGCAGCTATCATTCTGTCTTGGTTAACGGTCACAGAAGTACTAGTCAAAAGTGGAGGTGTATTAAGACGAGGTACACCTGCACAAGAAGGGGGGAAAAATCTATCATACACCAAAACAAAAAATGATAATAATTACCGTGGAAACTCACATGTCAAATGTCCAGTAAGTAATATAATATTTAGCAATGGAATAAACAATCATTAAAAGAACAAACAGAAGAATGTCCAGTGTGCAACCTTGTCTGTCCAGAATCATCTCCAGATATGATTTAGTGATCCAATGTCCCTCAATTCCCATCTTTAACGCTTCTTTTCCAACTGTCTACAGAAAATAAGGTCAAGCGAAATTAATAAGTTTTAGTGAGAATTAATCTCCGACCATCTTGCACGAGTCTCTGTATTTAAATAACTTGCTCCCTTAGGACAATCAGTAGCAAAAATGTATGCCTCCAACTCTTTTAAAACAAGTATTTCATAACTAGAACAAAACACACCATAAACAAAACCTATGAAGTTTGTGCTATCACTCTACATGGTTAAAAATCATCTTGACCTTAGTTATAAAAACAATCTCTTCAGAAAGGGAAAAACAAAAATCAAATATAATGATTCTGATTCCCAAGTCAGAGAATTTCATGTTCTTGTTGATCTTTAAGCTTAAAACTAGACCCTCAAGAGAACATCCAAGCTTCCATTTTAAAAGATAATTGTTTAAAATCCAATTCAGACATGTTAAAGCTCTTTTCTTCTTTTTTCATCCACAAAAGAATCCTTTTTATTTTTGGTCCACCAAACAGGTCCATGAATCCTCCTCTCTGTGCCAAAAAGATCCTTCTTATGTGATAGAATTAACTAAAGAAAAGGATAATAATCCTACATATCATTGCCAATAGAACAACATATATCATAGCCAGGACAGAAGCAGTAGTGAACCTTGGGAAAGATAAAACATGGGTAGTTATAATAACTTGACTAAAGAATGCCAGGGTCATACTTTCCTATTTGTGCCTCTCAGCACCATGAATGTCTCGTCAAGAGTATTAATGGTTTCGAGCGAAATAGACACATTGCCATTATTGACTGAGGTAGATGCTCGTTTGTAACTGACAACTACATTGTATCCCAAAGCAAGCAGCCCGCCTAAAGTCATCTTTCCAACCTGCTTTTGATGTTTAAAAGATAGCTGGTAAAAGAAGCATTTAAATTTTTTTTATGTATCAAGAAACCTATGAACTATATAGTCCGTGAACACGAGGCCTTCCAAACAAGTTTCAAGTAGGACGCTAAATTTAAAACAAAAATCTAAAGATTTATCTCTTAACAAATTAGTGGCAACATAAATTTCTTAAAAATTATAAACTAGGTTGTTGGTGTTGATTTAAAGCTCTTGCATTCCTATCTAAAAATGTTACAACAGCGTGAACCCCATCCAAGAATTCTAGACCACAACAATGTCAAGTGTTTACTACCTTAAGTTTGTTTGCCTTCTTGTAAATGGGATGTCACAAATCATGTCTCATGACTTGAAGAAAAATAGTTTAAAGAATTTGCCTAAAAAAGCAAAAAATTTTGCATGAAAAGTAGAAACAAGCTATCAAGGCGCCAGTCTGCAGCTGAAATTTGACATGCAACAGTTCATAGGGAAAAGCAAAAAAATTTCCGTGCAATTTATAGTCAAATTATAGAGATATCTTTTTGATAGTGGGACATGGGATTAGGTTGAAAGGAATTGGTAAGGATTTGGGAAGCTCGGATTCAGTAAAGAAAAGATAATAATAACAACTAAAAGCAATGTGTGTCACCGAGTTATTCTAGTTGCTTTATCTAAAACATTCTAGGAAACAAAGATCATCCAAGTAAATTCCATTTATCCATGTATCAATCTGGTCACTGAGATGATACGTCTTACCTCAAACTCAGCTTTTGGCCTGATGATGAAATTTTTGTCAACAATCCTCTGGTCACCAAGAGATAGATAATATCTAATTCCAGATTGGCGAACTTTAATCCAATCATTTATCCGCGCTTCTTCACTCGCTGAAGGAGGCCTAAGATACATCTCAATAAAACTGAAAGAAAAAGCCACAAATTTTCAAGATTCATGAAAATACAAAAAGCAAGTAGAGATTCTTCACTTCTAGATCCTTGTAAGAAATGCTTAAAGCTGAGAAGGATAATCAGCCTACACACTCACTTATCTGTTTCTGCTTCATATCCTCGAAATAAATAAGAGGACTGCCCATCTGGTGACTGTAACAAAAACTCTAAAATTTAGTCAGATTATTTAAGAATGTGATAAATAAACAAAAGTAGAAACTTGTAAGACATGAAACAAAATTGCAGTACAAACCTCAAGCCAGAAAATATATTTGACGTAAATTTATAAGAGAGCTCACACAAGGCTAATAATGTAAGGAGATGAATCATGCACATATCCATGTAATCCTAGTACATCTCTGAACATAAATTTACCATACCTACTTCAGGAAGAATCATAACGCTCCTCCAGTAGGGCATCCCATACGATCAAAAGGATGGATATCCTATCATCTACTTTATTCTCCTATGCTGCCTCTGTGCATGTCATTGCTAATTTATATGCCTAATAAATTATAATATAATACAGACTCAAATTCAACTTCGGCTGTTTATCCTTGAAACTAACAATAAGCTAGTCTTTGTTTACTAACTACTTGAAATTCATCATAATTGTGAAAGCATCTGATTAAAATCATTAGCAGGACAACCGAAATTCTGGTAAAATCATTAAAGTCATTCACAAAATAACTCCCATAGCAGCATAAATGAGGACCGAGGAAGGTCCATGTACTATGCACATATAGATAAGTAGAATGACAATAAAAAAGTAACACACAAGAGATGTAAGTAACACACAAGAGATGTATACGCACCTTACTTCTGCATTTTAGTTTGTAAATTGCTTCCCGAAAAGACGAGACAAAGCTGTTGTTAATTCTAATCTGCAGAATAAAACCAAATATGCAGAGAACAAAGAATCAGCAACAGTGGTAAAAACAGATCTTGTTTTGGGGGAAATTATAGATAAGAAAACATAGTGGGGTGATATTTTGCAGATGTGTGTGCGCGTGCAAGTGTGTTTGCACATGTATCAGAGAAAAAATAGCCTCCTGGCCCCACCCAAGGTAAGAGCAGAAATCATCAACCTGTGCATGATGAAGGTCAGGCTCAATATGTTTCCTAAACAACGGGAAAATGCTGTCAATAAGGGAGTCCAAGGAAAAAGAATCTCCAATATCGTATCGAACTTTGGACAGGAGACTAAAATGAACACCACCAACCTAATATAACAGATAAAAATACAAAGAATTAAACGAGTTTTTTCACGAGTAAATGCAAAACCAATTCATTAGAAGGTAGGGACTAAAAAAAGCTACCACTGCAACTCGAATATCCAGCAACGAGCGCAATTTTGCATGTAGAGCATAGGTGCCATCAACTATTACCTATATGGCAGGAGAAGAAATTAGCACAATGCATATACATACATTGAATATGATCATATATGCATGCTGCCATATATTTCCTTGAAATGGACTCAATGGTATTCACGATTGTCTTGCTAAATGTTACTCAGACATCCTTACCACCCCAGAAGAAGCACTATTTATTGTTTCTGAACCAACACGCCTCTTTTGTTGATAGTCGAACACTGGAATCACTGTGTCTTTACCGTTTGTCAGATCCTATTTCATCATTAGATTGTCATTACAAATGCATTTTGCATAGACACAAAAACAACATTCATAATAAGCATCACGCTCAATGCCTTAATCTATGACTAAAGATGCATTGACACACTCAAAACCTAAGTAAGTTGTTTTTACCAGACAAATCAATCAGGAGTTTCATTTTGAAAAATAAATAAATAAACTCTAGCTCTTTGTTCTGGGAGTACGGTAAGATGTCATTATTGTTCAGGTTTGAAGTGAAGGCCATTTCAAGATTTTTCCAAATAGAATCTTTCATACATTTTCAAATTATCTAAAACAATGTAAACTGCAAAAGGAAATGCCCAAGTGGTCTGACATGATTCAATTAATCCACTCTTGCACATAAATATGGCATTTGGGAACATATTACAACCACAAAATTGTGGTTCAAACCAAATTTACTATAGTGTTTTCTCTCACAAAATTTAAATTTCAAACCAACTCTGATTCAAACTCTTGGTTTGAACTACATTCTCAAATGCCACAAACATAGATTTCCAATATATAAGCATAAGCGTACCTCGAGATTTCGAGCTAGTGTCTCAAAATCTATTGTACCCAAATCATTCCCTTCATCAACTCCATTCCGATAATTCTCCATTGACACAACAATACACCCAATAACAGATGCCACCTTTTCTGCTAAGCTTCAGAGAACATAATGAAAAAGATATTAAAAAATAAAATAAAAAAAATTCAACGAAGTGCAAGCAGCAACTACTTTTTTGTCTACAAAGAATTCATGCATACCTTGTTTTACCGGAGCCACTAGGGCCACCAATGCCAACTGTTACAAGACCCTCTTTTTTCTCTCTAAGTTCTTGTATGGATTTTACTAACAAATAATACCCATGATCGAAAGACTGCATTTCAAGACAAGCCACAATTAGAACTTCGTGGTAAAAGTCCACAATGCATTGGTGACGGTACGCATTAAGATAAAAAGCAAACAGATTCCATTCTAACGCAACGCCTAAGATAGTTAGAAAAACACCCATACTCTACAAGTACATAACTATAGAAAGTTACAGAGCAACTTTTAATGCAAATTAAAAAGCAAAGTTGACAGGCACAAACACATAAAATAGATTCACTTCTAGTACACGAGGACTACTTAGCAGCTCAAACGACATAGAGTAATCGAACTACTGTGAATGACCAGATGTCAAAATTTGTCATTCATCAGGGTAAGTAGTTAAGTGCTCTAGCATCACTCATTTGGCGGGGTTGTAAGGTTGTTTGTTCTTCTCGGTAAAGTGTTAAGATTGAGTCAATCCTGCCACGGATTTCGAGTATAAAAGCAATCCATTTCTTGAGGAATCCATATGCTGCACGGGAATCCACTTCCTTCTGTCCCCATAAACACTTTCTTTTCCTTCAACAAAAAACTGCTCAAGTGCTCTGTAACCACATACATCATCCTAGAGCATGTGAACTTTAAAAATAAAAATAAAAATAAAGGTACATATGAACTATGAAGCAATATGAGTTCACAAAAAGAACAGAATAAACTCATTTGTTATTTTGATGGTAGAATTTATGTCACACCAACCTACCAATGCCAATGCATATCACAATTCACATGCAGAAAATTGGAGGAAAAAAAATTGCAAACCGCCAGGCAACATAAAAAGCAACAAAATTTAACATAAACCCACACAAATTCATGTAAAAAAAATTAAAAAAAAATCCCAAAAACCCACCTAACACACAAAAGTATCCAATTTGGCCATACAAAAAAAAAAAAAGTGCTTCGCAAGCCCAAATTAACCATAGAAAGACATTGGATAATTCATCAAAAAAAAAGAAAAAGAAAAAGAAAAAGAAAAACGTACCACATGAAGAGGGAGAGATTGGAGGATAGAGGAGGACGAGGAGGAGGTGGACGGTTGTTGTTGGAAGTAATCGCGACCTCCTTCTTGGAACACTCGCTGTACAACTTCGTCATCCATGTTTTCCAGAAACCAGAAATTTCTAATTTCAATTTCACCAAAAAAAAAAAAAAAAACGAAGAACTTGATTTTGATTTGAATTGTGATTATTTTTCCCTTTTCAATCTCTCAATTAAAGTTTCAACTTTTGTTTCTGGGTTTGCTTGTTTACGAAACTGAAAGGAATCTATGATCAAATCAATCAAATTAAATAAAAAAAGAAAGTCTACGAAACTAATGATAAGTTTAGTACGATAGAGTGAATTATATCAATAAACAATAATTATTATTATTATTTTTTTTTTTTTTGCTTTCTTTCTGTTTCTGGTTCAACACTTTGCTTGCTACGCCTCCTTCCTTTGCCAATATTCTCTTCCCTCCCGCTTGTTTTTTGTGTTATCTCTCTTAAAGTCTCAATTTTTTGCAAGCGCGATTATTTTCTTTTCCTGAATAAAATGCGATTTATTTGCTCTCCTTTTTTTTATTTTCTGCTTTATTTTGTTTTCTAAATTTAATAAAAATATATATATATATATATATATGGTGGTTACTTTTCAGTATGGACGTGGATGTGCTTTGAGAAAAAGAAAATGGTCGCAGCGTAGACAATACAGATACTGAATCAGCAGTTTCATCTTATTTATGTCAATTTATATTCTTTTTTTTATTTTTATTTTGTATTTTTATTTTATTTATATATTATAGATAGAAGAAGAAAAAAAGTGACAGAGTAACTTTGGCTAGTAACTGGTGAAGTTAACAGCATGGTTTTTTTTATTTTTTTATTTTTTTATTTTGGTATTTTCAGTTCGAAATTTATGTTGTTAGTCAAAAAACGACAGGCGGTTTCCCCATGATAGTCGGGCGTTGTTCATAAGGAGGGCCTTTGTCGTTACAGAGAACGACATGTAGTTTTAATATCACTGATATGCTGTCGTTTAGATCTGGAAACAACGACATTTTGTCCCATGAAGTTTTGCTGTCGTTTTCATTCAAGCAAAAAAGACGGGCGGTTTCCGTGTGATAGTCAGGCGTTGTTTCGTAAAAAGGGCCTTTGTCGTTGACAGAAAACGACATGTAGTTTTAATATCACTAATATGTTGTCGTTTAGATCTAAAAACAACCATATTTTGT
>CAMOHE010004930.1:1042-13297 GCA_946598075.1 Artocarpus hirsutus
GGATGCTATTTAATTGAGCATTAATGTAGTGGGACAAGGTTGGTAGAGATGAGTGATAGGTAGATTTAAAATATTTACTACGGAGATTTAGTAAAAATACTAAAGTGACATTTTATTATATGATTTTAAAAAAATCATACTTGTTAAAATAACAGGTGTTTCAGTAGGCTAGTCGTGCCCTCTAACTACGACTCTCCCTCTCCCTTCCTCCTTTCCATTTGTAGCAAGTTTAACGGTGATGGTGGATAGCTATGATGGTGGCAAAATGGATCTCCCAAGGGTCGACATGGATTTCTTTGGTGGTTGGTTTGCCATGAAATGGGCTTCAGATGCAAAGCCTTAGGTTGTGTCCTCTCGATTATGTTTGATGATGTTTACAATTCTTCTCTAGATTAGTTCAATAAAGCTTCTATTTCTTTCTTTAATTGATGTAGAAAGAAATATATGGATTGTGTTTGTAACTTTTTTGCTCATGGGTTATTTCAATTGACTATTTGTGTGAGGTGGTTGAGAATGATGTTCTAGTTGCTATGCTTTAGTTTTTTTTAATGTTTTGATTTGATGAAAGATTGAAGCAGGGGAAGCGATAAGTTGTTATTTTTGGTGCACCATTTTGGGTTTTGATTTGCAAATGAGAAAGAGGATGAAGAAAAATGAGGAGTTTTTTTCTTTAATTTTTTGGTTTAGAAAGAAAAAAGATTTTTTTAAGTTTTATTTTTAATTTTTAAATAAAGGTTCCAAATTTATTTAGGGTTGTTTTGTTCTTTTTAGAGTAAGTTAAAGCCATGTAAAGAGTATGTGATTGAAATCCGTACTAGTTAAGTGTCATCCTTTTGCACCTAAATTGAAGGTAGACATAATTTAGCTTAAAAAAAAATGGAGACCAAATCAAACCTTTTTAAAAAGGTTGGGGATCTCTTGAGCAATTTATCCTTAATAAAAATAAAATCCCAACCTAAAACTAAAACTAATGCTTTAAACCTAAAAGTAAAATCCTAAACCATAAATTTATTTATTTTTTCATTTTCTCTTTCCTTGGTTTTATGCCTCTCTTGGTTCCCCATGCAGTATCTTGTTCAACGTGCAGAAGAATTGGTCTTATGCATTGATTTTACTAAACAGGTGACAACATCTGATTGGCTAGTAGAGAAATACATGACATGTGACAAACTAACACACGCCAAGGAGCACGATTACATGGGAGCGTGAAGGAACGCAACACACTAGATGATGCTAGGCTAGAGTTAGTGAGGACAACCAAATATGTGGTGCCTTGTGAATGGCTGGAGCGGTGCTCATGAATGTTGGAACTTGTAGCAAATGGGTATGAGCTACACACACCATCTAGACTATTGAAGGTGCGATCTAATGACCTAATCACGGGTTGATGTCGTCATAGCTCTCATGCATGGTAGCTGTTGGGTAGTGCCTAAAAAATCATGTAAAATGCAAAGAAATAGGTTCTTGAAAATTTTTCTTAAAATTTTAGGATCATTTTCATGTTGTTATATATGATAATTGAATGAAAGACAAAATTACAGGTTTGGCAATAACTTTGGATGATCAAGCGTTTTAAAATCTTCATATCTTCCTTGTCATTCTCCTCTTTTGAATCAATTGGTGTGTTGAAACGGACGAGATCTTTTAGATAATTTCTTAATATCTCCTTTTAACTTCTTTCAACAATGGTTCTTTAAGGCACTAAAGGGAATAGTAGTAAAGAAGATAGGCTGGAAACAAGAGAAAAGTCCGTTGAAAATTTAGCCTTTAAGGTCTATTTATAAATACACTTATAAGAGTTAGAAAAATCCCATTAGGATTCTATAGAAAATAACTCCTACCTTAGGGAAGTTGGGTGTGTTTTTAAGTCCTCCAATTGTAGAGTGACATGTGTCATAACTATCTCTAACTATTTGATCCTGTATCTATCTAATATCTGATCGACATCTAATTTTGGCTCAAATTGAGAGATTATTTATTTTAACTTTAAAATAATTATCTTTCATGGATTTTTTAATTATTTATAATATCCAATAAGATAAATAATAAATGAGGATTTGTTTTATATTTGATGTCCCATATCACATAGTGAGTACTTTTTCACTTAAGTTCTAGAATTAATACCCATTGGAATATTATCTTATTATCCAATCTAATAGGAGCTATAAATTCTATATCTATGAGTAGTGTTTCTAACTATACCTATAATGCTACATCTCTAACATATCAAGTTTTTAATTGTGTAGTTACATATCTCACTCATTAGCAATTAAAAGACATAATGTAGAGATGTGAGTTTATTAATCACTTCAGGATTAAGGTATGATCTATAAAATGATCAATAATGGTTGAATTTTAATTTATTGTTGCAAAATTACACAAGTAATCAAATTCTATCTTGGTCTAGGTTTAATGAGTTCTAAACATACTGATGTCTCTATCTAGTAATCATATCATTATTATGATCCAGATAAGATTATTCTACTAGATTGGGAATAAACAACATCACAATCTTAAATAAGATAAAGTGTCTAGTTTTATTTACTAATTGTAAACTAAAACATATATTTAGTGCACATAATCATATCTTCTATATAATGAATACTTCATACACATGATTATGCTCTTTCATAAGTATTAGAACCTTTATAGTATTTGCATATATATACATTCAGATATACATATAGGAGAATAAATGGAATTTATTTTATTAATTATGTAATACTTTACATTTTTTAATGTCCTTATGGAATTTACACTACGCCATAAAAGCTCTAATTCCAATATTGACTTGGTGGATCATATTCCAATATTAATTTTTTTTCCATTTTGACCCCATTTTGGCTCTAAATTTTTACATTTGCCTTTATGCCTAATTTACAACCAAAGAAGAAAAAATAGATAACTTGGGAAAATTAAAATAAAATAAAATTATACAAAATTAGATTAAATCAAAATAAAATAAAAAAATAAAATTAACTAAAATAAAATGAAATTAAAATGCACAAAATATAACAAAAATATATGTAGTGAAGTACAAAATAACTCTATAAAAAAAAGAAATATCAATAAGATTTTATTGAACTATTAATTTATGTTTGCATGTTTATTTTAATATGAGAAAGTGCAAAAATGGGTGATTAAGAGTCCTATTTTAACAATGGAATTTTCATAAATGCCATTTTTTGAATCTTACTTTTTATAACTACCATACATGTTTAAGTGTGATATAAATTAAACATGAATAAATATTATAAGTGGTAGTGTGACACAACTTTTTTAAGTGTGACATGAATAAATATAGTTTTAAGAGAGTGGCATAATATGTAATTTTCTATACTTATAGACCCAAATCCTAACTAGAATATGAAGAATCTATACAAAGCAATTCCCAAAATCAAATGATTTTGGATTGGATTGACAAGACTTTTGTAATGGTAAAGGTTTGCGATTTTCCAATCGAGAAACCCTTTAGGAAACTCAAACATATAACATAATCTTACTAGCCATGTTAAAATACACCTAAAAGTCTAAAATGTTTTACTAATAAAAAAATAGTATTTAAGCTTGTAATATAAAAAATTAAAGTAATTCTAATAATTACTGTATAATTATGCTTTATAATCATGCATCTTTTGCACTTTGATAGGTGTTCTTGATAGTAGCTGTTCTATTGTGACATACAAGTATATATGGCTATAAGTAATAGAGTATACCAGAGTATGGATGTCGATCTTATGAGGATTGTGTTTAATTTGCATTAAGGACCAAAATTGATTGTCTAAGATTATTTGGATGATTGGAGAGAGAAATAAATAAAAGAAACTAATAAAAGATATAATTAAACAAAAGAAATAAAATAATGAAAACAATTAATTAAAAATACTGCAGCATAAATTTCATCATAATTACCCACATTAATTTTGTTATTAAGTGAGTCTTATATATTATTAATCAAGGGCTAAAAATTAACATCATTACTTCTCTTGAGCATTAAATAAGATAATATGCATAGATATTCAAATCAATATCTCTATCTAACTTGTCTACCCATGCATCCATTAAGCAAATCCTTATAATGACCATATAAGTGTTCCTGGCCCTCCTAGATCTCAACAACAACCAAGACTATGTTTCCCAAATAATGATAAATGAGTCAATATCTTCCAAGCATTGAAATTCATAAATTGAACTTAAAATATATCAGCACTTCATAATAAGACAAAATCAAAGCTCTAGAAAAGTAACTACTTCATAACTAAAATTAAATAAGCTAACATCAAGGGTTTATCATTTATAAATCACAAAAATAACAAGAAGAGAAAAGGAATGAAAAACTCGATTTGGAGTTGTCATGGTTTCCAAGCTCTTCATCATCTTCTTCTCTCATCCATCTTGATCTCCAAATGCTTCTCCCATGATGAATTATTGAGAATAAAACCTAAATCTAAAACTAGGAATAAAACCCTAAGCTAAAAACAAGAGAAATATATATTTTTTTTCTTTTCTTTTTCCCTATCCTCTTCCTTAGAATCAACTTAAAATACTCTTTGGAAGTTGTGCCTCCTCTAGGAAAAATAGAGGCTTTTTTTCTTCTTCAGGGTTTTTTGGGTTTAAAAGGCATTGGCTATAATTATCATCAATTCTTCGCTGTCTGATCGAGAAGTGGGCCAAATCAACCATTAAAATTGGCTTTAGCATGCGATAGGCCACACTAGGTGCATAGGCATGTGCCCATGTCATATGGCACTGCGGCCATGCAAGGCAACCTGCTGGGTTGTTGATGTGCACGGCCAGCATGCTGCACTCAGAAAGGACATGTAGGGAGCCTTAATTACACTTGCAAAGTGCTTCCGACCTCCATTTTTAATGCTATAAAATTCCATTAAATCATATTTTATTAATTTCCTACAAAATAACACAAAATTAAAATAACACAAATACTTGAGGATTTTCATAATATATAAGCTTAAGAAATAATTGATTTGTGAGTAAAAATACTCACTTATCAAATACCCCCAAACTTAAACATTTGCTTGTCCTCAAGTAAAACAAAAGAACATTAACAATAAAAATTAAACCAATAAGAAGAAAGTGTGAGTTTTGTATCCATTTAAAAACTAGACAAACATAAATCCCAAACCCACAAAATGCTTCCAAGCTCAAAGGAAATAGAAACATTGAGGTTTTCAAAAGTTTCAACATTGCACACTGATTTAACTTCATTCAAGGCTCTCTAGGTGTAAGTGTATGCTAAATCACTCTCACTTTACAAATTCCGTAGACGGACCTACATGATTAGCTACCATAAGCCCATTGTTTGTGTCACTCTACACTAATATTGGTTTATGCGTCATCAAAGATCAAGGACTTCTAAGGCTTGTAATTATCAAGCTAAAGTGATGGGTAGATAAGAAAGGAAACTTTTTCGACTCGGATCACCTTAGTCATGTAATGCACCTTAAGGACCTTGCAATGAAAAGAATAACAACACACATGCCAACTCCTAAATTGATTATTCCTCTATTATTAATCATTTCCACAAAATGTTATTCATAAGTATTCACAAACACAAAAACGGAAAGTTAACAAGAATTTATTCATTTTTTTCTTTTTTCTCCTTTTTCTTTCTTTCTTTTAAGCTCCCCCAAACTTATTTAGTTTTATAGATTTGAATATTGGGAAGAAAGACATGAATGAAGCTAATAAAAAAAAAAAGAAATTATGAAAGAAACACTAAAATTAAGTTTGCGGATACAACCAAACCACAATTGCAATTTACTGCACTTCAAATTCAAGCAAAGATGTAAACATGCCTACAAGTGATAGGTTAAGTGAAAAAAATTGATGAAATGGCTAGGTTAAGCTTATGTGAGTGATGAAAAAAAAAGGCTTAAATTAGCTCAATGGCGGAAACTAGTGGTGAAGTTTATATAGGTTGGCTTCAAAGGCCCAAACGGTCCCAAAAAAATGCCTCAATCACTTCTCTAACGACACCTAAATGAGGATTTTGTCTTGAGTTTTACTAAAATGGGTTTAAAGTTCATGAGATGTCAATGTCTATCTAATGCACAAAAGTGTTCTCCAAAAGTTCAAAATTTCAAGTGATCTTGATTCATGTCGCACAAGTGTAGAAAGTCAAAAATGAAGATCAACCAATGCCAGTCAAGCACACATAAGTCTCAATAATTTACATTTTAAAAGACTTAAAAGAACAATTTGTGGCTAACATCACACCAAATTCTACTTTTTAGTTTCTCAAAACTCACACTTTATTCAAACAAGTAATGAAAATACCAACAAAATAACTAAACCTAAAGAACTAAACAAGAAACTACCCAACAAGGTTAATGGAAGGAAAATAAAGATTATCAACAAAAAATTTAAGACCAAAACCCCATAAGTGCTCAACAAAGTGTTCTTTCCCCTAAACTTTAACTAAACGCTGTCCTTAATGTTTGTAGCATTAAAAAACCAAGGGTCAAGAACATGTAACCTGAGGATTTCTAGCCCTAAATTTTGAGTTTCTTCCATCTTCTTGAACCTTTTTTTCCACCAAAACTCATGTTTTTAAGCTCCCAATTATTTCAACACTTGAGGTGCCTCCCAAGAGTGCTTGGCTTAAAGTCATCAGCTTGATTTTGAAGAAGCAGTCGTCAAAGAGCGGCTTCCCCTATAGTAGGTATCATGAACACAATGAATGGGTCTTGCAATGTGATGCCCTCAAGCTTGGCAAGATTTGAAAATGCTCGGCACATGATCCCAACAAGAATCAGGTTCAGAGGATGTGCTTGGTGGGCTTGAATGAACAGTGCTAACTTTGGTGGAGGAGGCCAATGTCACATTGGATCCTCATAAATGTGACCTTTAATTATTGGTGTGGACATAATCGGATGAGCTTAATAGATTTCTTTTTATGATTTTTCTTCAAAAATTAAGTCTTCGGTCTCTTCTTCACTTGAAGAATCTTTAAACTTTAGAAAATCATCATCAAACATCTTCAAGTGCTCCTCACATAGGCGAGATGCCTTAAGGTGGCAATCTTGCTTGTATCTAATTAGAACATCTATAGTAGGAATGGATACTACCATTTCTTCAATTTGTTTTCCGATTATCTCTACCCTTTTTAGGGTTTTAAATGCTTTTCTGCCATTGCATTCATCCTACTCAATTTGTTATCCAACTGCTCCATATTATGGTCATTCATTTTCATATATTGATGAGTATCCTCCATAAAGTCTACAAATAAGGCTTGAAGTTCCAAAGATACACTCAGCTCTTGAGGTTGGGTGTCAAACCATTACTCCAAATTATATGAATTCTTCCAACACCAATCATCATAGTCTACAATGTCTTCCAACATACAATAGGCATATTCCATGGATTATTGCTAGAAAAGATGGAATCATTTCCATTTTTGACTCACTTTCTAGTTGTGCTATATAATCCATTGAGAAAATCTTGAAGTTGACAATCCCTTGAGAACCGACGGTAAGGAAACTGATCTAACAACCCCTTATATCTCCACCAAGCATTATGCATTAGTTCATAATGGGCAAAACTCAAGAGGACTCATTGATGATGCATCGCAAAGTACCTCGCCAATTGAACAAAATTAAAAAAAAATAAAATGAAAAGCAAACGAACTAAAAACAAATAAAAGCAAGGAAAATATCCAAATTAATGCTAGAGCTAATTTATATCAATATTAACCAAAACTAAACAATAATCTCTAGTAATGGCACCTAAAACTTGTTAGAATGTGACATGTAATCGTACGCAGTTGTAAGAAATAGAGTGTATAAGAGTACAAATATCGATCTTATGAGAATTGTGTTTATTTTACGTTAAGTATTGAAACTAATTTGCTTCAAGATTATATAGACAACCAAAGAGAGAAACAAATATAAGAAACTAATAAAAGATAACTAAATAAAAGAAATAAAACAATTAATTAAAAGTACTATAGCATCAATTTCACCATAACTAATCCATGTTAATTTTGTTATTAAGTGAGTATCATAATTCATTAATCAAGGGCTTTAGATAAACTCATTACCTCTCTCAAGTATTAAATGAGATAATGTGCATAGATATCCAAGTCAATATCTGTATCTTGAGTGTTAAAAGTAACTACTCCTTAACTAAAATTAAACAAGCTAACATTAAGGGTTTATCATTTAAAATCACAAAAATAACAAGAAGAGAAAAGGAATAAAAAACCCAATTTGGAGTTGTCATGGTTTCTAAGCTCTTCATATTCTGCTCCTCTTATCCTTCTTGATCTCCAAATGCTTCTCCCATGATGAATTATTGGAAATAAAAATTGAATCTAAAACTTGAAATAAAATCCTAAGCTAAGAACGAGAGAAATATATATTTTTTTCTTTTTTTCTCCATCCTTTTCCTTGGAATTAGCTCAAAATCCACTTTATAAGTTGTGCCTTACCCAAGGAAAATATAGGCTTCTTTTTTACTTCTTTAGGGTTTTTTTGAAGTTTAAAGGGCATTGGGCTGCAACCATTTGATCAAGATTTGGGCCAAACCAACCATTAAAATTGGTTCAGCATGCGACAGGCAGCATTGTAGGGTGGCCTGCCTGCTTCATGCAACGTGCGTGCGCCTGCGCGAGGCAGTTTGTTAGGTTGCTAATGTGCATTACACGTACAATGGGCACACGAGGAGGCCTGATTGCCCTTGAAAAGTTGTTCCAAATTACAGCTTTAATGCCCTAAAATCCATTAAATCCTATTTTATTAATTTCCTACAAAATAACACTAAAAACATCAAAATAACATAAATGCTTGAGGATTTTCACAATATTTAAGCTTAAGAAATAATTGATTTGTGAGTAAAGTACTCATTTATTAGTAGCATTGTTCTCCCTTGTCTGTGTAATCAACTTCAACTACCTCTACTCTAATTTGCTACTTTGTTGTTGTTTGAAGTGTTGTTTGTTCATTGTTGCCATGTTGTTGAAGCATACATACCATTGTGTATCCTACTGCTGAAGCATAATCCACCTTTCATTGAAGCACAATCATTTATTGTTTGAGTGCTATCGTCTGCTATGCTCTAAACACTGCCACTGTCTTTGTACCATCCTTTTCCATAATGCTCGCTAAAACTATTTCAAGGAACCCTTCATCTTCCCCAATTATCATGGGACATGCTTCGACTATGAATGCTACACCTATATTAAAACAAATTGACATGTCTACTTTTGAAAACGGCATATGTTTCTTCTTTTGCCTTTAGTTAAAGGGACAAAATGAACCCTTGACTAAGGAGGCATTTTATACTAGAGTGTATAGTCCATGGAGTATTATGGAAAAAATAGCAATCCATAATATCTGATTCATGAACATTTACATCATATGTAACAAAAGGTATTTAATTTATTTTAGTAAATTAAAAAATTTAATTATTTCTTAAGCTTTCACTTATTTTGGCTTTTCTCCACTGTTCTCTTTCTATTTTCGATTCCAATGGAAGGACCGAAAAAAACTATAAGTATAAAGGTAATCTAATTAATTTCGTTAAAGAGAAGTAATTGTTTAATATATGTTCATTGGTTAAATATCTTCTTGTAACATTTTTAGTCACAATATTTTTGCATGGGTAAATGTACTTTTAGTCACAGTATTTTGACTAGTACAGCATCCAACTTTTTTATAGCTTCTGAACCTACAACATATTCGGATTTGATGGTAGAGCCAAGAACACATGATTGCTTAATACTCCTCCACACTATAGCTTTACCATTCAAGGTAAACACTAAGCCCAAGCTTGACTTCCTCGAATTCACGTTGGATTTTCAATCCAAGCCTGTGTAACCAACAGAAATAAGATCCTATCTTGAACACACAATCATATAATTTCTTATTCTTTAAAGATACTTAAGAATACGCTTCATTAATTGTTAGTGTTTTTCCCCTAGATTTGATTAGTATTGGCTTGCAATTCAAACAGCATAACATATATCCTATCATGTACATAGCATAGCATACATAAGACTACCAATTATTGATGTATAAGGACACCTTTTCATGCTTTCAACTTTGTCAGGTGTTTTGGGAGACATCTCCTTAGAAAGTCTTATTCCATGTCCCATGGGCTGAAGGTCCTTTTTTGGAATCTTTCATAGATTACTTATCAAGCATCTTGTCTATGTACAAGGCTTGAAATAATGTTAACAGCGTGTTCTTTGTCTAGTACAAGGCTTGAAATAGTTAACAGCTGTTCTTTGCCTTTAAAGAGGCAAATGCCTAAAATATAGTTAGCTTCTCCTAAGTCTTTTATTTGGAATTGTTTGGTCAACAATTCCTTGACCACTGTCAATGATTCTACATATTTCCCAATAATAAGAATATCATCAACATGAAGGACTAGAAAGACCACTTTCTTATCCTTTATCTTCTTGTAGATGCATGGATCATCTACTATTTAAGTAAAACCTTAAGACTTGGTTGCTAGATGAAATCAATGTTTCATAATCTAGAGGCTTTTTTGAGTCTATAAATGGATCTCTACAACTTGCAATCTCTTTACTCTTGCCCATTGATAAAAAACCCCTCTCATGACAACTAGAGAGAATGTTTCCTCATAACCAATTCCTTTTTTCTGGGTATAACCTTTGGTTACAAGCCTTGATTTGAAAGTTTCCACTTTCGTATATGCTTCTCTTATTCTTTTATAGCTTTATTTACAACCAGTGGTCTTAATATCTTTAAGTCCATTAGTAAGTTCCTAGACTTTTTTTAGTGTTCATGGATTCTATTTTTTGTTTCATCGCATCTTACCATGATTTAGAATTAACATCCATCATAGCTTGACTATAGGAGATTGGATCATCGACATTGTTATCAAAGCCAGCTACATTAGTCTATCCAATTCCCATTTACTAATTTGGTTGTCTAACAATCCTCCTACTATAATGTAGCATTCTTGGTTGTTGTTTTAAAAGGATGGTCTCTATTAAGGGTGTTCTCAAACTGCTACCTGACAAACTCCTCAAGTTGTACGAGCCAAGCAACACCCCCTTGTACGAGTATGCTGTAGCACATATAGCAACATACGAATCTGATGCCAATCATGAGGCTTATGTCAATCAACTCCTTAGGAAGCTTTAGCCAAGCAGCCTCGCCATGGTGATACTATGACTAAAATGTCTTTGAGAACTACCCACACATCAAACTCAGCCTAATCAGCACATGATCTGCTCAATACCTTATCTGGACACCTTGACACTTCCACCAAGAGAAGCGAAACTTAGTAAAAAAACCACAACATGGCACCATTTGAGCCCTTTATTGGGCAACCCTCCTTACTTGAAGATCGTGACACTTGGAACCTACCACCTTGACGTTGTACCATGGTACACCCAAGTCATGGGGTAAACTCGCCTTACACTTGGTCCATGTCAAACACTATAAATAATAGCATTAACACTTTAGATTGAATAGGTACCTAACTTGAGCATCAGACAACCCTTGGAAAGCTCCATACTAGTGCCTCCTTGACTCTCGAGGTGTTCCTTCTTCTTGCAGGTATGACTAGAGTAGGACATGTAAAGGCGAAGAAAGTAGCCTAGTCACCGTATGTAGTCGCACATGGTGTTGATTAGCTTTTGGGCATCAATATTTTAGCTGTATAAAGAGGATGCCATGTCTTTTTAACATTCACTTGCTAACCTTATGCCAACTAGAGGACAAACCCAGGACAATAGAGCCCAACTAGAGGGATCGGGGAACGTTGCTAATAGGACCCACCACTTTGTGACTCAGGAAGGAGGCACCAAGTTGCTTAGTCTAGGATGACAGGCAATGTTAGTAGGGATTAGTCTACCATGACACAAATGACTCGATTAGATAACTCACCATGGTAGTTTGCCCACCTAACATGCCAGCTTGTGGCTTGGCAAGCATAGCAATTGGCCCCTCTAATCTCCTTCCACTGGCCTGAGAAGACTAGGTTAGTGGTTAAGCAGGGTAAAGGAATGGCCTCCAAGATGAAAATGACTCCAACATACCCAGGCTTTCAGACATGTTTCTTGGTCAAACAGAGGAGGCAAAGGTGATCGGGTGGCTACTTGAGTAGGTCGAGATTGCTCCCTTTAGGGTTTGAAAGCTTTGGTCTTCATTAAGCTTAGGCATGCAGGTCTTCGAATGGCCCAAGAGCATGCACTCGATTAGATAGACAATTGCTAGGGGAATGGGAATCTTTATAAGGTGGAATTGCCCTAGGACACCAACT
>CAMOHE010004934.1:1313-16639 GCA_946598075.1 Artocarpus hirsutus
TCACCAAAATCCAAAAGAAATTTGTTAAATTTTAATAACATATATCTTAATGGATATGATACTCAGTCTAGGACCGAACAAGATAAGAAGTATAGATACATTACTATTAGGGTTTCTAGAAAAAAAAGTACATATTAAAAAAACTATCAAAGCTTTCCACAAGATTGCGTTACACATATTTAAATGTGATTGAATCACATATGGTAGTTAAAGAAGATCCTAAGATATTAACATTATGACATGACCATCTGTTAGACGTGTATGTCTTAAGGAGTAAAAATGTAATATGTTTTTGGAGACATTTTTATCATTAAAGAATTTATTTATTATTTATATACCAAATCTTGTCTTCTTTACATTTATATTTGTTGAATGTATATTAAGCAAACAAAAACCTAGGACCATCAGTCTAAACCTTTAAGAATTTGGCACACGATGGACGGATTATGTGAAAGACATGATTCTTAAGGTCATGGTCTAAATCATAAGATTCGCAATCGAGGGAATAAAGTTGGGCGCTTTATTCATGTAAAGATTGTTATGTTATCTACATCTCTAATGAAAAATTGTTTGTCTTGACCATAAGAGGTGGACTCCACAAATAGAAATATTGGTACGTTGTTATATGTGACAATATGCTGGATCGGGATATAAAGTGAATTGATTTGGATTAATAATCTATCTCGGCAAATCGATTCACTTTAGACAATCATTTGTATTGTATCTTAATCCTAAGATGAATAGTGGACCCGTTGTTTTGACTTATGTCTTTTGATGTACCAAAGGGTGACATCCACATTTTAATGGTGGTACGCATGCTGGTACGTTGGAGGCATGACTTTTGATAGCGTAGACCTGTTATCCATAAATATAGAATCCATAACTCCTCTTTAGGAATAGTGATATCCACTTATATATGTTATCCTATAATTGAAAAACTGAAGCATTTAACCATTTGGATACATAGGTGTAACTGAATGGTATACTGTCTTTAGATGGTAAGTTGTTTGATGGTGAGATAATGGAATGTAAGATAAAAATAATCAGGAAGGTAACACAAAACTTATTCTTAAGCCGATTATAAATAATCCTATGGGGATATGATACATTATGATATGTCATAGAGACTTAGCTAGACAGGCTTTGTAATTCTATATAGTTCGAGAGTGCAGTTCTAAGCTTTTAGTGGAGTAGCGTTGGAGTTAATAATTATGAACTATATATATGAGATATTGGGTTTCATAATTATTAGGAGCTTGAACTATATAGGTCTATCAGATCCTCTTTACTAGTTCACAAAAATCTGTAACAATAGGCATACTTTTCTAATAATTGGTGACTTATGTTAGATTTATCAAATTGGCTAAAATTTGGTAAAATCAGATAATTTATGTTTGTTTATCAGTTGAATTAATTTTGTAATAAAATTAATATAAGATAAACTTGTTAAATTATCTTGATAAGATAATTTATGTCTATTTATCAGTTGGATTAATTTTGAATTAATTCAAGATAAACTTGTTAAATTATCAGAAATATTAATTTTCCTACAGATTATCTAGATATGACTCTTTTAATCAATTAACTTCTCTATTGGGTATTTGAATTAAATTGAGACTCTATCCCAAGAATCTCGAGTGGGAAATAAAGATTTGTAGGGATCTTTTATCCAAGGTTCGACAAACCGATCTTTAAGTTTAGCCTACCGATCAAGGAGGCTCGACAGGCTGATCTACTAGTTCAGCTTGCTGACTAAGCGATAAAAGCATCACGTGTTTTCATGCAAAATTTTATCAGATATTGATTCTGATTCAAATTTTTGTGGCCTTATCTGATAAGGACTGACTCCTAGGCCCAACCTCTATAAAAGGGGAGTAAGTCTCATTATTATTTAGATCAGTTGAGAAATCTAGAGCGAGACTCTATTAGCGAGACTCTAAAACTCCCCAAAGAGCTATTATTCACAAATCACGAATGATGTCTTTGGGTATTTCTCTACTGGTTGGAAGGAGAGTCACTTGGGAAAAAAGTTGAACGATGTGAGCCTACATTCACTCTGATCATGGATAGAGAATAATAAAGAAAACTAGTTAGTTGAGGCTTTTTTAGAACGTTACTTCTCATCATTGATTGCAGGAGCTTTTTGATACACATAGGTTAGTAAGATCTAGTTAATTTATTCATATAATATGTCAAACTTATGTTTTGAAAAATACTATGATATAAAAAATTTTAAAATTCTGCTGCATACTATTTTTCCAACATCATCCTAGTTCAACAATGATCTGAAAATTATTAACAACTCACATAGACATCCATTGAAGGGTCAGAAGTCCCTTTAAACATGTAAAACTCTATATGCAGCTTATTCGCTTAGAAAGCTGATTTTGAAACCATCATCAGTTAAAATTAATAGTGAATCACCTATGTTTCATGAACATATTCAAGGTGATATATGTGGATCTATTCATCCACCATATGGACCATTCAATATTTTATGGTATTGATGGATGCCTCTAGTAGATGGTCACATGTTTGTTTATTATCAACCTGCAATATAGCATTTGCGAGATTTTGAGCCCAAATAATCAAGTTACAAACATAATTTCCCGATTATGCAATTAAGAAAATTAGACTTGATAATGTTGGTGAATTTACATCCTAAGTTTTTAACGACCAGTGTATGTCAGTAGGGATTATTGTTGAGCACCCAGTTGCTCATGTATATACACAAAATGGTTTGGTTGATTGTTAATTATTGATTAAACGCCTCCAACTTGTTGCTAGATCATTAATAATGAGAACAAAGCTTGCAATTTCTGTATGGCATCTTGCAATTTTACATGCTGTGACATTATTTCATATCCGACCAAGTGTTTATCATAAATACTTCCATTACAACTAGCATTTGGTCAAGAACCAAATACGTCTCATCTAAGGATTTTAGTTGTGAGGTATATGTACCAACTTCTCCACCATAACGCACAAATATGGGTCCCTAGAGAAGACTGAGAATATATGTCGGGTATGAATCCCCTTCTATCATCAGATATCTTGAGCCTCAAAGTGGAAATGTTTTTACAACATGTTTTCTTGATTGTCATTTAATGAGGTAGTTTTCGGCATTTGAGGGAGATAAGAAATAGCTGGAAAAGGAGATTACAGGGTAAGAACCATCTCTGATTTTATTAAGAATCAAAGATGGTTAAAGCAATCCAGACATATATGGTATAATCATTTAAGTGGATATTTGCTAAAGAAAGAATATGAGAATAATCCCATATGCCCATGTGTTTTTATTAAGAAAACATCTGGATATGTGATTATCCCTATCTATGTTGACGATTTAAATATTATTGGGACTCATAAAAAATTCTTGAGATAGTGACATATTTAAAGGATGAATTTAATGAAAAACTTGGAAAAACTAAGTATTATCTTGGTTTACAGATTGAGCACTTACAAAGTGGAATATTTTTGAATCAATAAAACTATACTAAAAAGATCTTTAAATGCTTTAATATAGACAAAGTGTATCCTTTAAGCACCTCATCGTAAACAAATCACTCAAAGTGAAAATGGATCTATTCCATCATTGTGATGATAATGAAGAGGTTATTTATCCTGAAGTACCATATTTAAGTGCAATTGGAGCTTTTATGTATCTTGCTAATTTTACAAGACCATATATTATTTTCGCTATTAATTTATTAGCAAGATTTAGCTCAATTCCTACATGTAGACACTGGAATGAAATTAAGCACATATTTTGATATCTTCGAGGAACAATTGACTTGGGATTGTTTTATCCCAAAAGATTAAAACCATTACTAGTTAGTTATTTAGATGCAGGTTATCTGTCCATCTACATAAAGCTAGATTTTAAACTGGATATGTGTTTATACACAGAGGTAATGTGATTTCTTAGTGGTCACAAAAGAAAACTTTGGTTGCTACTTCGTTAAATCATGCCGATATTACACTCCATGAAGCGAGTCAAGAATGTATGTGGTTGAGGTCCATGACTCAATATATCTAAGCAACTTATGAATTACCACTCAACAAGGATCCAACGATTTGTTTGAAGACAATAATGTATGTGTCTATCAGATAAAGGAAGGATACATCAAGAGCAATAAAACAAAATACATACCCACCAAAATTCTTTTTATTTACCCAAAGAGGTTGAAAAGTATAAAGACATTAATGTTCAATACATTTGTTTAAGTGATAACTTTGTAAATCTCTTCACGAAGGCACTTTCCATATCAATTTTAAGACATGTACACAATATTGGGATACATCACTTGAGAGATTTATATGGAACAACTAATGTCAACTTAAGGAGAAGTTTACACCTGCTGTACTATTTTTCTCTTGCTATGGTTTTGTCCTATAAGGTTTTTCTAGTAAGGTTTTTAACGAAGCAGCATGGAGCACATATACAAGAATGATGTACTCTTTTTTCCTTCACTATGGTTTTGTCCCATTGGGTTTTTCCTAGTTAAGGGTTTTAATGAGGCATCATAAATTGTGGACATTCAAAGGAGGGTATTATAAACTTGCCAAGAAGGATATGATATAAACTAATCCAAGAAGGATGGTTGTCCGCCAGTAAACTTGTGAAAATAAAGACTCTGGGTAAATAGTAACAATTGATGGTGCAAGCAATGATGTCATAGATAATAGTACCAATAAATAGTGCTATAAAATATCTTATAAATACTTTCTCCCTCACTTATTCATAACATACCTCATTCATAATAAACAAGAGATTCTCTCTCTATTTTCTTTCTCAAGAATTCTCTCTGAAATTCTTTCAGTTTCATAATTTTAGTCTAGCATTTTTTAGTTTTCATAATATATCCATTATTATAACAAATAACTATTATAAGGAAAATTTTAATGGCAAGGTACCAAAAGTTCTCTATTTCAAGTTGTTAAATTTGAATCAAGCGCTAACAATTTCCCCATTTTGATAAGACGTTTAAAAGCATACACTAATAACTTAATATAATGAAAAAAAAATCTCTCTAAATTAATATAACGCACTATCATAATTGTTAGAAATTATTACTTTAAACGTCCCACAAATCAACCAGATCAAGAATGGAATTAGAAAGATGGTGATCTGGAGTAGGAATATTGAGTTTTGACGCTCATATTGTATGGAATGAATGGCCTCCTCAGAGGCAGAAATATGCTGCACATCCTCCTTTTCATTCAGATCAGCCATAACCCAGCAAAGGCACGACGAGTTCTTGAGCTTCAGCGCCATGGCCTGACCAAAGACCTCCGCAAGGCCTTAAGCGAAGCCGGGATTCCAACATTCAAAGACGACATGAATCTCGAGAAAGGAACAGAGATCGCGTCAGAGCTCCTCAAAGCTATGCAGATGTCTAGAGTCGCCATCATAGTTTTCTCCAGGAACTACGCCACTTCTGGGTGGTGCCTTGACGAACTGGTCAAGATCGTAGAGTGCAAACAGCTTGATGGGCACTTTGTGGTACCGGTTTTGTGTGATGTGAGTCCCGAAGATGTTTATAAACAGAAGGGAGTTTTGAAAAGGCTTTTTTGATGCATGAAGAACGTTTTGCCTTGGATTTTACTGTTGAGAACAACGTTCATAAGTGGAGAGCCGCTTTGAAGGAAGCGGCAGGTTGTTCCTTTAGATGGGATTTACAGCAGAACGATACTTCCCAATGGTAATAATTAGATTTTTATCAAAAAAAAAAAAAAAAAAAATGTTAAGAAAAGGTATTATGGGGATAAGAAGGGTGCCCAGATGATCCAAAGAGGTAGTTACTGATTACTGGTGAAACAATTAGACATTATATTAATCAGTTGGACATAAAACTGCATCTAAAGGTTGACTATTACAGTTTTGTGGTTAATGGCAGGCACATGACAAAGTTTATAAAAGAAATTGTAAACCAAGTTTCAAGTAGACGTCAAGAAGCTCACATGTCTCTCCATCTCCAACCGCAAACCGAAGATGATGGAAAACAGAGCATAAATCACTTGCTAAGTGCTATCACAGATGATGTTTCATTGTAGGTATGTATGCAGCAGATAAGTTAAGCACGACGAGTGAAACTACAGAAACAACTTCTTTATGATATTTCACCGGCTGATGATGATCATGATTTGCAAATAGAAGATGTTAATAGGGGAATCTATGTGATTCAAAACGCATTACGAAGCAGAAGAGTTCTCGTGGTTCTTGAGGATGTGGGTAAATTGGAGCAACTAAATGGACTAGCCAGAAAGCGTGATTAATTTGGTGCGGGAAGTAGAATTATCGTTACGACTGGAGATGCCAATTTATGGAGCATACTTGAAGCAGATGATGTCTATGGCCCACAAGGCAAACGGGTATATTTTCCATGCCTGATTTATCAGATACCTTGGCTCTTTTCTCGTGTTAATGGCTTCCTGACTTTGCAGATTACAAAGGACAAATATAGACAAAATCGTAAAACGATTGAACATCTCGAGGAGATTCTTCAGAAGTTTCTTCTTGAGGTATGTGACGTAAACATGACTATTTTTGCTGAATGATTCTTGTTTTTAGATTTTGTCCTGAATAATTTTAGGTCTTATCATCCAAAACTAGTACATGACAGATGAAACATAAACCTGCTTTCACAAATCGATGTTTGTTTTGTCATCTTCTTTTTTCAGGCTCAAAGAAAGGAGAGTATTCTTTTGGCTGAAATGGAAAGAGAGAGAGGGAAAAATGCAATTCAGCAATGATTATTATTACCAAAATCTCAATTCAGACTAGCAAATATCTAAATATATTTTGTCTGCTTCTTAGGCACAAGTGATAGCAGAGTTAGAAAGGGAACAAGGTCAGGTTCATCGTTCAGTTGCACTTACCAAAACAAGGGACATAGTCCCGAATGAAACTGCAGGTCACGACTGCAATGTTGGTACTGGTTATGAGACCATTTTGGATGCTGAGCTTGAGAAGAAAACTGAAAATTAGGATAGTTAGTGTGCATCGAAAATGAAACCGAAGATCTGCTGGAGGCAAAAGTAGAGATCGGGCTGCAGATTATGGCCTTGGTTGTGCTACCAAAGCATAGCTACAGCAACAAACACGGTTCTTTTTGGCCTATTTTGTACTAGAATTTATCTTGTACAGCTTTGTGTACATACTTCTTTGTTATAAAGTTTTTGGGTGAAACAAACTAGAACCTTACCGTATTATAGAGAGCAATTCTATTTGGCTCCGCATGGAGCTGGCTCTGCCAAGAGAGATAAGGTGGTTCTCAATGTTGAAACCATCTCTGCGGGGCCCATTGTATCTGTGGATTTAGCTGGAATTTGTTTAAAGTTTTAGCTCGTATGAGTCTATGGCCTTGCTCATGCAACTGAAGAAACACTTCAGTTAGCAATTCTAGTTTTATCTACGGAAAAGAAATAAACTTCAAATTCCCCAATATGATCTTATCAACATCATTGTTGGGACTCGGTTGATGTGAAAACAGAATAAATAGACGCATTAGCAAGCTAAAAAATGTGGTCAACCAACCATAGCAATTCGATGGCACCATTGCCTACTTAGATGGTGCTTAGAATGTGTCCCTTTTTTTAGCAGTTTGCAGGCGATACAAATCAATTATTATGATCTAATTCTGATAATGCCCTTATTCATATGCCTGATCACCAGAAGATGAATGCAAGCCAGGATAATGACCAAGGTATTAAAGGTATTTGAAAGTGTTAATAGTTTACTGGAATTCTTGGATAAGCCCTCGACATAGATTGAAGCTTATAATAATAATAATGATGATGATGATGATGATGATCTCTATCGTTGAAAAACAGAAGTATTCTATAGAGTGTTTGGGAAGCAAGATGAAACTTAAACACTATAGCATATCAAAGATTTATATTGCAGAAATTTATTGCTTTGCACTGTTGTATGTGAAAGCTTTACATTGTAGCAATTAGAACTAATAAGTTGGAACAACGTTGTTAAACGAAGCAATATATTATTTTGCACTCTCTTTTCTAGGTCTTTAGTAGTTAAAGATAATAAAGAATTGCCATGACATTTGCCAACAACGTCAAATCTAACATGACAGTACTAGATCAACACAAGCACGCAAGAGTAAGTTGGTTTCAGCTGATCAAATACCAGGTGCTTCACCGATAGTGTGCAAAATTTGCCAGGTGCAAAATCCCATTGTGAAGCAATCTTAAGAAATCCCATTGTGAAGCAGTCTTAAGATTTTCTAGGAATTCTGGATCAATGAAGAGGAAAGTCAAAATACAGTGTAGAAAAACCCAAATCGATGTGTATGGATGATGCCTTTGGAATTTTTTTTTTTTCTTGGTGGAGGTATTCATCAAAAAGCCTCCTCCTCGCCCTATTTCAAGTATAAGGGACTCCTCCAATGGAATAATATAAAGTTGTGTCATGTGGTTGCTCTTCTTCCCCGACTATTATTTATCAAATCTGACAACTACGATGTTATCAGAATTTGTTTTTTTGTTCAAAGTTACAGCGACGGATACTAAACTCCCCAAACCTACAAATCAAATCAATTACTTAAAGCCTAAGTTTCCCCAGCATGGAATTCACCACTTCAACTTCACATACCCTTCAGCTGCATCCAGCTTATTCTGTCGTTGCATAAGAACTAAAGGCATGTTTCAGCTCACGTATCATCTGTGCCTGCAACACGCAACCATATATAGATAGTACATGCACAAACATAGTTGCAGAATGTAAAATTACTCATTGGAATGCCTAAATTCACGAGAAACAACACCTGAATTTCACCCTTTCTGCGTTCTCTCATCAAACATCCTTCGAGGTACTTCACTTTCTCATTTGTCTAAATTAAGAACATAGATGGTAATTCAGAATAGGGTCAGTTAAGTCTCAAACTAAAGAAGTGGGGTGAATCCGCTGCTTACCATGTAAATGTAGCTTTGTATATACTCCTTTAGTCCTGCAATATTGAGACAACTTTGTCGGTACGGCTCCCAGATTTCCTATAAAAGAAGAGTTAGTAGATCCAACTTCTAGCTAGAAATCAATAATGACAGCAACAACAAAAACTATTGCTTGGATATCAAGTGCTAGAGGTTTGCCTTGAGCCATAATGTCTGATCGACGACAAACTCACGAAGCAAAGGCAACATCTTACTTGTTATGATGATTTTGCTTCCTGAACTAAACCAACGTCTGCTTCCAGCTAGAGCAATCAATTAGTATAGTTTATCCACATCATCAAGAATTATTAGAAGACATAGTCTTTTCTTTGTCGCAGCCATACCAGTTGTCACACTGGTTACGCTGACATCCTCTCCTAGTAGATCAAACAGAAGTTGCTTTTGTAATTGAACAAGGCCATTTGTTTTTTCTGATTTCTGTCCAACACCACTTATAAAGGTGCAGCCATCAAAAGCCTGAAAAATTCTATCAATAATAACTTTGGCCATCACAGTCTTTCCCATTTTGCTTTCCCCAGCAATCCCCACTACCAGAACATCGTCAGCTCCTAATTGTAAGAAGAGACTTAGATATTCATGACAGAGATAAATGAAGGGGTGGAAATATTCAGATTGGACGGAATTCTTTTCGCCGAAATATCTTGAACAATATCCTGAACAAACTTAGCCTCCGACCTAGAGGAAGATTTCATCATCACAAAATTTTAATGCATGAGAGTAATGTCTTAAATTTTGGCAGAATCTTGAATAAGGCACTGTTAAGTGTTATAGCAATCACCAAAAAACAGTTTTGTGACACACAAGTTACATTTTGGTAATGGCCGACTTTAAAAACATATATATAAGTAAATAAAGCAAACCGGAGCATACTACATAGGGATGTTTAATCTTTCTGGATTATCTTAGCAAAAAAATAAATAAATAAAATCCTTCGTGGATCAATTATGAGTCCAATCATCTCAAAACATTACTAATTAATCAATTGCATAAGGTCCGTAATATGGAATTACCTGTTGTCTAAATGCCATCCACATTGACCAGCTGCTACAGTAGAACAGCCTTCCTTGCCTGCACTCTGTGCCTCTTAAATCTGGTTGTGTGATTGACAAATGCATCTCCATATCTTCCTGTCTGTTTTCGAACTTGTGATGGATCTATATTGCAAAAAATGGGTATAACAATCTGTCTATTCGTTTCCTTGCATTGGAGTATATGAACGAGTTCATCCAGACACCAAGTGGAAGAAGCATATTCTGTTGAAAAGATAATCAATGAGATGTTTGATTGTCCGTTTGCATTTTGAACTGAACTTGAAATTTCTTTCCCTTGCTCAAGGTTTTGATCATAAATAAAGGTTTTGATTTTCCTATCATCTAAACCAACATAAAGATGGCTGCTAAAATTGTTGCGGCCATCCTCACCTCTAAAGCTAATAAAGACATCATATATAAACATAATTACCTGCAAATACAATAAGTTGAAAGACTTAAAAAAGTACTAAATGGTGCTGGTGATTTTTTTTAAGCATTTAAACATGACACACTTGAAAGAGAAAGAAAAAGAGAATTTACATAATGTAACTGGACGGAAATCTAATTGCTGTTCAAAAAAACTCAAGAAAACCTTCACTTGGTGTATACTATCAAAATTTACATAGATTTGATAGTAGCAGTTACTTAGCCAACATGAACACGGTTTCAAAACGACCTAATGGACTTGTCAAGTTTCAAGAACAGTTACTTTTTGACATCTTGTTGGAAGATGATGATTTAGTAATAGAAGACATTAGTATGGGAATCAGTATGATCAAGACAAGACTACAGAGCAAAAGAGCACTTACTGTCCTGGACAATGTTGATGAGTTGTACACGCTAAATGCTCTAGCCAGAAGGCGTTCTTAATTTGGTCCCAGAAGTAGAATTATCATAACAACGAGAGATGTAAATCTATTGAGCATACTTGAATCAGATAATGCATATGGGCCACAAGGGATACTGGTGATCTTATCCTTGCCTTATTTGTTATGTGATTATCACCTTATCTTATGACAGCAAATCTCTGATTTTACAGATTATAAAGGACAAATGTAAACAAAATCTTGAAATAATTGAGGCTCTTGAAGAGTTTGTGCTGAAGATGCATGCCCAGGTATCTTCTAAAACTTTTACGTTTCATTCATGTGTCTTTCCTTTAGTCTTGGCAGTGTGGAAGCCAGAATGCAACTTAAATTATAACCCTGTCAACCAAAAAATGTACCAGGAAAAAAAGAGAACATTTCTGTTGCATAAGGTCTATGTTTAAACTTGTTAGTTTTGGATTTAGGCTCGGCAAAAAGTGAGATACCTTGTGGCTGAGCTAGAGATGGAACAAAGAAAGAATGCAATGCAGGTACGCTTGTCCTATTTTAAAGATCCAAGTAAAAAATCTAGTCAAAACTTCTAATTGTTATATGTTTGTTTAGGGTGAACTTATCGCCGAATTTCAACAGAACTGGGATTTGGTTCTCTTCAGATGCACTTAGCATGAGTAGGAGTAGAGTCTCGAATGGAAGTGAAGCTTATAACTGTAATGACTTTGCAAGTTACGACACATTGTTAGATGCTGAACTTGAGAAGGAAATTATACTTTTTGACAGTTTCTCAGATGATGAGGAAGGAAAAAACACAGGATTTTCTAAAGGCAGAAGTAGAGATGAGGCAGGAGATTAAGACAGCCATTGTACTCCAAGGATGATTTAAATTAAGTATTAAGTTTTTGTTCCGGTTTGTTGTCATGATGTCTAAGAGACAACCGATAACACATTCCCTAGGTTACACAGAGAACGCCACTACTAAATATGTATGTATGAGGAACTGGTTTACTTTGTTAACTTGAATAATCTCTGATCTGCTCATAAGAACCGTTTCAAATAGTAGTGTTTGTATGCTGCTTTTATTAGAACAAAGAAAAAACCGACAAACAAACTAGTATGACTTGAAACAGTTTATTATTATAGAGTTGTTTGAAACCATAATAATGAAAACTTTCTTGGGCTGACGTTAGACGTTATATAAATATTGCCTAATTTAGGTCCCAATATCCCTCACGAGTGGAACAAATAGCACTCAAAGCTTACTGGTGGCATGATCAAATTTCTCAAAATCCCTCAAGCCAAAAATGTAATTTTTCTAGCAGGCGTGGATCTGAGGCCTTGTTTTGTAAGAGGGAAAGGAAATAATAAGTGGAACTTCTCTTAATGTGTTTGGTATGGATCGTTTTCTGCAATCCTTTCAACTTTGGGAGGATCAAAAAATCAAATTCTGTGGAGAATTCTTAATTCTTAATCCCTTATGCAATCCATTTTTTAATCTCTCCTATGAAACAACCATTCATCTCAAAATCCATCTGCTAATCCTTCCACCCCTATCCTTCCATCTACTTTTATCCTTGTACCAAACATAGCTTTAATGTGTCTTTTTCTTCCCATGGCACCTTACCAATGTCTTCTATAGACTAAATAATGTCAACATATTTTTTCATTGATAATGTACCATAGACAGTGGACTAGTTAATGAAATACTTAAATTAGGTTAAAAATTATAGGGTGTTACTGATGTAGCGGGAAGTGGACGACAAAAATCAAAATCATGAAGCAAAATTACAACCATCCAAAGACTATTGATTCTTGCAGAATACTCAGAACTTAAGGCATCAAAGTCATGTTAATTCAGAAAATAGAATAATCATAACTATGAGAGATGCAGATTCAAGCACACTTGGATCGAAAGGGATATGGTGAACTCATCATTGTGTGATTTGTTATGTGATTCACCTCTTGTCTAATGCCACTAAATTTCTGATTTTGCATATTATAAAGGACAAATAGATACAAATTCTCGAAAGGATTGTGGAACTTGAAAATGCAGAAAATGCATTCCCAAGGTATATATTAGAACTTGTGATTTATCTGTGTCTTTCCTTTGATGTTGGTAGAATTGAGGCCAGAATCTGCGTCTTAGATTATAATCTCTTGTCAACACAAAAATTGTAAAAGGGAAAAGGAAAGCATTCCTGTTGCATAAATCATGTCTATGCTTTTGTTTTGGATCCAGGCTCAAAGAAAAGTATAATCCCTTAAGCCTCAAATAGAAAGGAAGCATACGCTTCGATTTAATTTAAAGATTCAAGTCAAAAATATTAGAAAAACATCCAAATTTATATGATTTTTTGGGACAGATTACCATGGAATTACAACAAAACCGGGATCTGTTTCTCCCTTCATATTGCAGCCTGCATGACAAGGAGGGTTGTCTGAAATGGAAGTGAAGCTTATGATTGTAGCATCTTTGCTAGTTATGACACATTGATGGATGCTGATCTTGAGAAGGAAATTACAATTTTGGATAGTTTCTTGGGTGCCAAGGAAGAGGAAGACAGAGAATTTGCTAAAGGTAGAAGTAGAGATTAAAGGCATTCACTGTTAGAAAAATTTGAATAGTTGTTTTATGTAGGGAAAAACAAACCTGTATTACTTGCAACGATTTATTGCTAGAGTTCGTGCAAACCATAGGAATGAAAACTTCCGTTTCCATCAAATAAAAAGTAATATTTTACAAATATTGCCAAATTCAAATCCCAACATCTCCTAGACAAGCAGAAGAGATATCACCCAAAGCTAACTAGTCAAATGATCAAATTCTTTAAAACCAACGAATGTGGTGTTAGTATAAAGCTCTCACATGATACAGCGTTTTCAACTAAAATTGGTTCTAACTAATGTTCCCAAATATCCAATAATTAATATCCAGAATTTGTTTTTCTCTGAGTACTTTTTTCTTTTCTTTTTTTTTTTTTATTTCTAGAAAGTCCCGAACTTTCACTTCCAGCTTTTTCCTCTTGTTTTTAAGGTTCAAAAAATCAACCAGTGAAACAGAATAACAAATTCTTGAGTTGGCTTTTTTTTTTTTTGTGAATTTTCTTGTAACTAGTAACTTGGAAATGGGTACAACTCCCAATCCCCCCGGCAAAAGACTGCCTTAACCTGTTAAAATTGGGCAGTTATGGGTCTGAATTTTCACAAACCACTCGATGTGCACTCCTCCCTTTCCTTTACCCTAGCAATATTCTTTCCAAACCATAAAAACTTCTCAAGTCGCTATTGTAAAAAATGCAATGTTTATAATGTGCGCAAGTCGCCATAGTCCTCTTTTTCCTTGGCAGCTTATTCCCAATGTTGTATAGATTATATAACGTCTTGTATTTTTTGAATCGATAATGTGCCGTGGACGGTGGACTTTTTTTTGAAGGTTGATGAAATAATTAAAATAAGCTAGTGATTTCTTTTTTTAATAGATAGAATAGAGAGAGAACAAGTAATTATCAGGGTACCTAACTTTATGCTCATCTGAGGTGCGCTGCAATGAGTTCATCCATATGCTCTAGGCATAGCCTACACATGTCTACTAAAGTGAGTCAGAAGGTATGGGGAGAGAAGTGTAGAAAGGACGAATCTTCAACCGCGTCTTGAGGAAATGCTTTTTCCGTCAATCTGTCCCCACAAAAGTAAAAAAAATATATATATATATATATATATATATATAATTAAGAGATTTTAGCATTTTTGCCTATGAACTTTCAATTTTTGACAAGTTCTTTATGAATTTTTTATTTTGATACTTTAGCTAACGAAAAAAAAGCCAACCACTGCCAAACTTCCGTTAAAAAATATCAGTATCTCGATTCGAATTCTTAACACAAATCACTCAAATTCCCAAATCCGACGCCAAAAATAAAAAAAAATAAAAGTGGGCACATTGCAATAATTTACAAATTGAGGGGGTAAAAATGCTAGAATTAGAAGTTTAGTGGACAAGTTTTCAATATCCAAAAAGTTTATGGAGCAAAAAGTAAGAAGAATAGGAAGAAGAAGAAATTGAGGAAGAAAAAAGAAACTTTAGAAGAATGGAATATCAAGGCGGAAATGAGTTGGTGTGTCCTATGTTTGGAAAAGGAACGCTTCTAAACTAAGGGTACGAATTAGTAGACTAGACATTATATAACGTACGTAGGCCAGCTGTTGGGTTATAAATATATGTAGGCCAAACTAAACACGCTAATTGGTTAGCAATAATATGGTACACTTTCCAAGTGTCCCACAATCATATATTTATTTTTTGTTATGACAACACATAGATAGTGAGAAGTGAGAACACCTTGGACCATATCTTTGCTTCCTATGGTCAAATAATTTTCTTTTAAGAGTTTAGGAGTAAATAATTCTATCTTGCTGGTGGCTGAGATGACAAAAGAGGACCGCGTGGCTGGACTGGTCTTAAATGCAAGCTTTATAAACTACAAGGAAACAAACTAAAACC
>CAMOHE010004944.1:1800-14922 GCA_946598075.1 Artocarpus hirsutus
TTGCGGATCTTATGATTTAGACCATCACCTTAAGAATCACGTCTTTCACATAATTTGTCCATCATATGCCCAATTCTTAAAGGTTTAGACTGATAGTCTTAGACTATTGTTTACTTATCATACATTCAACAAATATGAATGTAAAGAGGACAAGATTTGGCATATAATAAATAAATTCAATATTGATAAAAATGTCTCCAAAAACTTATTACATTTTTACTCCTAAGGGGTTTTAGAACTTGTACATAGTAATATTTGTGGTCCCATGAACATTAGGGCACCAGGAGGGTATGAGTACTTCGTCATTTTTATTGATGATTACTCAAGGTATGGGTATGTCTACCTGATGCATCATAAGAGTGAAACTTTTGACAAGTTTAGAGAGTTTTAGGTTAAAGTGGAAAAGCAATTAGGTAAACCCATAAAGGCACTTCGATCCGATCAAGGTGGTGAATACCTCTCTGATGAGTTCTTAGAAAACTTACTAGAGAATGGGATTTTATCCCATTTGACTGCATCGGGCACTTTGTAGCAAAAATAGCATAGCTGAGAGAAGGAATAGGACTTTGTTGGACATGGTTAGGTCTATGATGAGTTATTTATCATTGTCTTTATCCTTTTGGGGACATACACTGCAAACTACATGTTATCTTTTGAATAATATGCCTACAAAATCAATTCCTAAAACTCCTCACAAGTTATGGACAAGGAAAAATACATCCTTAAACCATATTCGCATATAGGGATGTCCAGCTCATGTCCTGTATAAGGAAGCGAATAAGTTAGAAGCAAGTTAGAAAGTTTGTGTGTTTGTTGGATATACAAAAGGGACTAAAGGGGGTTATTTCTATAACTTAAAGGAAAATAAAGCCGTGGTTTCAACGAATGCAGCTTTCTTAAAGGAAAGTTACATGAATGACTTTATGCCTTGAAGTAAAGTAGTACTCGAGGACTTTATGCCTTGACGTAAAGTGGTACTCAAGGAGTTACGTAGTGATTCGATCACTCTGAGGGTTCTGGTAGAAACCAATCCAATTAATGTAGAAAAACCAACCGAACAACAACCTAAGGGGCTTCGGCATAGTGGGAGGATCGGGCGTCAACCCAAGAGGTATATGTTTAATGGTGAGGCCTTTTTGGCCAAACTAAATGAACATGATAGGGATCCTTACACTTACAAAGAGGCCATAGAGGATGTTGATTCAAAACTTTAGATAGAAGCCATGAACACTGAGATAAAGTCTTTGGAGACTAATCGGGTCTAGGAACTTGTAGATTTTCTCAAAGGAGTAAAACCCATACGGTGTTAACAGATCTATAAAAGAAATAGAATAGTAGATGAAAAATCAAAACCTATAAGGCTAGATTGGTAGCTAAGGGATATGCATAAAAGGAAGGAATCGATTATAAGGAAACCTTTTCGCCTGTAGCCATGCTTAAGTTCATCCGCATTCTCTTGTCCATAGCTGCCGCTCTCGACTACAAGATTTGGCAGATAGATGTCAAGACAGTCTTTTTGAATGGCTATCTTGATGAGTCCATATATATGGTATAACCAGATGGGTTCAAGGCTAAGGGCTGGGAGGGTAAACTTTATAAGTTGCTAAAGTCAATTTATAGGCTTAAGCAAGCTTCCCGTTCTTGGAACATAAGTTTGATAAGGTGATCAAAACTTATGGGTTTGAACAAAATGTGCACAAACCATGTGTCTACAAACACATTAAGGATGAGAAGGTGGTTTTAATACTGCTATATATAGATGACATTATGCTAATTGGCAATGACATTGGCACATTGTCATCGATCAAATTATGGTTGACCAAGTAGTTTGACATGAAGGACTTGGATGAATCTATTATGTTCTCGGTATCTAGGTCTTTCGGAATAGAAAGAACAAAATGATAGCTTTGTCCCAAGCGGCTTACATAGATAAAATTCTCAAGAGGTTTGTAATACAGGATTCTAAGATTTCACAAGAAGAGTAAGCATATTCATTAGAAGTATCATGTGATAAAGGACTTCATTGAAGGCGAGCATGTTACTATATGCAAAATCGCATCTTAGGATAATTTAGCTGATCTATTCATGAAGACACTAATTGTGAGGGTTTTTGAGAGACATGTGGAAGCTATGGGGATGCATGATATATCATATTTACTCACTTAGTGCAAGTGAAAGATTGTTAGACATGTATGCCCTAAGGAGTAAAATATTGTAATATGTTTTTGGAGACATTTTATCAATAAAGAATTTATTTATTGTTCATATACCAAATGTTATCCTCTTCACGTTCATATTTGTTGAATACATGTTAAGCGAATACAAGTCTGAGACTGTTAGTCTAAACCTTTAGTAATCAGGCATATGATGGACTGATTATGCAAAAGATATGATTCTAAAGGTGATGGTCTAAATCATAAGATCCGCAATCGAAGGAATAAAGCTGGGCGCTTTATTCATGCTAAGATTGTCATGTTGTCTACGTCCCTGATGGAGATGGCTTGTCTTGGCCATCAAAGTTAGACTCTACGAGTAGAAACATTGGTACATTATCATAAGTGACAATGTATTGGATCGGGACATAAAGTGGAATTGGTTTGGATTAATAATTCTATCTGTGCAAATCAATTCACTTTAGATAATCATATGTGTTGTATCTTAATCTTGAAATGACTAATAGGCCCGTTATCTTGTTTTATGTCCTTTGATGTGCCAAAGGGTGATATCTTGACTTTGTTATGGTACATATACAAGCATGTTAGAAACATGACTCTTGATAGCATAGACCTGATATTCATAAATATGGAATCCATAGCTCCATTAGTAAAGTCAATGATATTCTTTTATATGCATTATCCTGTAATTGAAAAATTGAAACGCTCAACCATTTGATGCCGATTATGAATATCCTAGGGGAATGTGACACATTATGATTTCCAATGGTGAGATAACGAAATGTAAGATAAAAACTAATTGGGAAGGTAAGATGGAATTTATTCTTAAGCTAATTATGAATGTCCTATAGGGATATGACACATTATGATATTTCATGGACACTTAGCTAATTTAGAGCTTTGTAATTTTATATAGTTCGAAAGTGTAGTTCTAAGCTTTTAATGGAGTAGCGTTAGAGTTTATAGTTATAAAACATGTAACTAGGATATTATATTTTATAATTATTGGAGCTTGAACTATATAGGTCCATCAAGTCCCCTTTGTTAGCTCATAATAAATCCTGTAATGATACTATGTGCTTTTCTAATAAATGGGTGACTTATGTTAAATATTAGATTGGCTGAAATTCGATAGGATCAAATAATTCATGTCTATTTATCAGTTGAATTAATTTTGTAAATTAATTCAAGATAAAGTTGTTGAATTATCGGGAATATTTATTTTCCTTGAGATTATCTAGATATGATTGCTTTGATCAGATAACTTCTCTATTATGTTATTTGAATTAAAACTGAGGCTTTATTTAAAGAATTTCAGGTGGAAAATAAAAGATTCTCAAGAATAATATTATTACAAGTTTGGCAAGCCGATCTGTTAGTTCGGCCTGTCGATGGAGGAAGTTTGGTAGGCCAATCCATTAGTTTGGCTTGTCGATCTATCGATAATATGATTACATGTTTTTGACACGATTTTATCAAAAGTTGATCCATATTTGAATTTTTGAGGTCTTATCTGATAATGATTAACCTTGGTTCTGACCTCTATAAATAGGGAGTGAGTTTTCTTAGTTAGTTAAATCAGTTGAGAAGTTAAAATAGAGTACTCTAGTGTTGGATACTCTAAAACTCCATGAGAGCTATTGTTCACAATCACAAACTTTGGCTCTAGGTCTTCTCAATTGGTTGGAAGGAGAGTTATCGGGGAAGAGCTGTATGACGAGTGCCCATACACACTCCGATCGTGGATAAAGAATAGTAAAGAAAACCTATTAGTTGAGGCTCTTCTAGAATGTTCTTCTCTTCACAAATTGTACGAGCTCTTTGGCATACAAAGGTTAGTAAGATTTGATTAATTTATGTATGTAGCAATCAAACTTATATTTTAAAAAATACTCTGATTTAAAATTTTTTAAAATTTTGCTGCACACTCGTTTTCCAATAGTTTTAACTTTCTACTTTCTACTAGACACTATACACTATAGTACACACTATACTATACAATCCCTTAAAAAATAAAAATAAAATAAGAGTCACTATTTTCCACTCCAATATACATATCTTATTTGCATTTCATTCACAGCCCTACTGCCTATCTAATTCTTCACTTCAAGGTCTAAAAAAAAAAAGAAACCCCTCTCTCATTTCATTCGATCGCTACCAACCTCCACATCCATGCCTCTCTTTCACTTGTTCTTTTTCTTGCCAACATCGTCTCACCTCATCACCACCACTTAGTGTTTTTCATTATGGTATACTTGAAAGACTATCTAAAGACCTCTTTGACATATTAGGAAGTGGAAATCCAAAGCGAACAAATACAAAATTATCTCACAAATTACAAAAGATGTATTGCAGTACAAGTCTTTATAGTTGCTTTTGAATTTGCATTTTCAATTGGGGTTGGATTCTTGATCCATTTAGGAGTTCTTTGTCACCAAAGATGGTTGAATTTGATTTGTTGAAGCAATTGGTTGATATCTAAGGAAGAGAAGTCTATAGAGCTTATAGAATACATGGATGAGGTGCATGCCTTAGAAGAATCTAAAGAAATTGCACTAGGTAATGCATTGATCCTATCTTGTTTTATAAGGTATATAGTTGACATTAATTGTTTGAAAAGTTATTATGTTTTATGCTAAGTGATGGTCTTGCATTATGAATATATATAGAATATTTGAGTGGGGATACTTGGAGTTGAAGATTAACAATTGTGCAACATGTTAATTGTCGTTGATGCTTATTGACTAAAAATATATTTGTTTTTTTAGTTTTTATTATGGCTTGTTTGTTAGGTATGATTTTTATATTTGAGTATTATTAGACATCTAATATGTGATGAATTTTAGTTAATTTTTTATATATTTCTTATTTTAGTAAATTGTTAGTTTGATTTTTTTTCTTATGTATTAACTTAATCCGATTAACCCACCCAATTGGTTGCTTTTAAAGTTTGAGTTTATTGAGTGGATTAGATTTAAAATTAACCCATCTAAATTTTAATTAATTGGGTTAAAAAATCTCTAAAATTTATCTAACGCACCAATATTCACCCCTAGTCACAAAACATATAAAAATCATATATTATAACAGCTAGGAACCCAATAAATCCTATCGTTTTCACGTCAGCCTACAGCAGAAATAATAGTAGTAGTAGTAGCAGTAGTAGGAGGAGGAGGAGGTTACTCTTTTGGTGCTAGACAAATAATAATCACTACTGACAAAATATATTGTTATTATTATCATTTTTACGATGTAAAACTGCATGAATCCTTAAACACTAACGAACATTTGGGTTTTGAATCCTTTAAAAAAAACATATGGTTTTGAACACTAAACAATAATGTCGTTTCTCTTATTAACCACTAAAATATTGTTCAAGGAAAAACAAAATCTTAACATAAACACATAGATCTATAAGAGAATACGGATTTCCATTATATGGAATGAAAGCCAGCTACTTAAAGAACTCCATGACCCAAAAGTTACAAACAAAACATTCATATTTAATGCCTTGAAATCCTGCTTCAGTTGCCAAGGTTAGGAACTGTTTCCGGCTCCTCTCCTTCCCCCCTGGATTTTGGGTCATCATAAACACATCAATTTGGGAGGTGCTTTTCACAGCATAACTAGTTTCTGACTCGACCGGAAGAATTGCTTCCACAACTATAACCTTTCCGTTGTCCGGAATGGCTTTGTAACAATTTTTCAATAGTTTTAAGCAATGGTCATCACTCCAATCGTGAAGTATCCACTAAAAAAACAAAAACAAAAACATCCATTTTTGTTAATACACTTATACTATAAAAATAAAGAGGAAATTTATAAGATTGGTGTTTGCAAAGTGCGAAATCTCTTAATTCTACCTTCATGAAAATTGCATCTCCAGACGGAACACTTTCAAACATATCTCCGCCCATATGTTCAACACCTGTAACATTTTTTCATAAGCGTCTCTTTTAATCTGAAAAATGCTAAGTGATACATGAGAATAAAAAGGTATGAAAAACAATTGAGCCAAAGTAAATTAAGCCATACCTGGATAAGAAGGGGCATGTTCTATAACATGTGGCAAGTCAAAGTTGATGCCCTTAATATGTGGATATTTAGAAGTAATTAGGTTAAGTGTCACTCCTAGACCACCACCAACATCTACTAGTTTTTCAAGGTGGTTAAAACCTTTGTAAAATTTGATGATGTTCTTAACAACAATTGTAGTTTGGTTGTACATTGCTTTGTTGAAAACATCATTAAATCTTGGGTCCAATCTTGGATACTCAAAGGCATGTGTTGCGTAGACTCTGTTAAATGCAATTCCTCCCTCAAGAACTGCACCATTTAGTTGGGGCCTGTAATTAATTCAGTTTGAGTTTAGGTACTAGTCTGAAATTAAATTAAACAGGGCACAAGGTACTTAAGACTCCTTGATGGTACTAGTTGGTATATGAAAAGTGAGAAAATAATAACTTATATAGTTCATATGATGGAAATAACTTGGTCAGAATCTCTCATTTCAAAATGGTGTTGCTTTGACTATGAAAATGAAAATGAAATAATTAAGAAAAATGGTGTTGGAATCATTACTATAATTATATTTGGTACTTTTATAGAGATTTTTTTTTTAATGAGGAAATTTATAGACAGATGATTTGAATACAAAGAAAAAGTGAAACTCTCTTTGTTACATTTCTGAAAATATATAGGGTATATATCAATCCTAAAAAATGAAACTAGAAAAGGAAAAACGACGGGCTTGTGTCTTCTTATTTCTTTCACAATAGTAATAATAATAATACTAACATAGCTTTTTCTTTTTTGTTTGCGTTTCTAGTGATCAAAAACGAAATTAAACACAATTTCAAAATTGTTTCTGACTGACACAGCTTTAGAAACGTGAGAAACATTCCTGAAATGGAAACGGGAGGGTCTTTTTTTTCTATTCTACTTTTCAAATGTGAGAAAAAGAAAATGAGTCGTCAACTACTAAAAATCCTTAGACGAGTCACTAAACAACACAACCCTTAGAAAAAACCATGTTTAGTAATTTACTCATTTTTCTCTGCAAAAAGGACATAAGGTTAGAACTTGGTAGAATATTGCTTCACTCTTGTCTCCAAAATGCAAACAAGATAAAAAGTTGAAAAACGAGAGAGAGAGAGACAGATTTGTCCTATATGTATTAAAAAAGTAACATATAGGTATATACTTGTTTTCCCATCATTAGATTTTCTTTTAAAAAAAGTGATTTTGTTTTATCTAATGATAGAAAAATATGCACTGCAAATTACCCATTGAAAGAAAAATCAAAATTTTTTATCTTATTTTTGTATTTTTTATTCTCTAATTAAATTTTGACACCTAAATAAATTATTTATTTACTTATAATAATTAGGTGTTACTTGTATGTTAAAGTTTAAGTTGTTGAACGTAAAATGATGTTTTTAATAAATAACCAAGCGGCAGCCAAAAAGACAGCAAACCGAAAAGAGATTTCTCCAAAAAACAAACAAAAAAAAAAAAAGAATAAACCAACAAACAAACCAGCTATCCAAGAAGATCTTGTCTTGTATCAACGCCACCATGGGTCCCAACGAAACACCATCATCATCAGTCACAAAATATTTGGACACAGGGCCAAGACTGTACAACCTTTGAAAATCCGAGTCACTACTAACATCACCGACCCCAGAGCATCTCAATATAGAATGGCTCGCCAACACCCTCAGGATGCGATCAAGCATAACCGGTGTCTCCTGAAGGTTGTAATTGGTGGCCATCTGCGCTGCAATCTCCGCCGGCGAAAGCTTAGCGCCTTCGCCGGCTTTTGCTATGATGTCGAAAACTCCGAGCTCGATTGCTGATTGTAAAGACATGGACAACACAGTGGAAAACACAAGCTGCATGGCATGGGAGAAGTTTTCTTCTTCTTCTTTTCTGCACTCATCGTCAAGGATTTTCGGATGGCTTCCCTGCAGTTCCGATGGGGCTGCCATTATTGGAATTTTGCAAGGTAAAATGTACGAGAGTTTGATTTTTGTTTTTGGGATGCTGAGACTATATGGAGAGTAATTGGTTGATTAATTTATAGCCACTTGAATGAGTAGGTACGTGTATATGTCTAAATGAAATAAAATTATTTAATTCAACAGCGCTGATACAACATGTAATGGGATCAACGTGTTATTCACTTTCAGTGCTTTATCTTTAAATGCATTTACATATAATAATCAATCTTTCCACACCTGTGAAATAAACATATATATATATCTATATATATATATTTATCGAATTACTTGTTCAGGATAGGACGAGATCAATTTATTATTGTTATCATTATTTTTTTTAGCTTTTGAGAAGATTAATGTCGGTATTTGATCGTTACTATTTCAAAAAGTAAAAGTAAAAGTTAAAGGGCCGTGATTCACGTGGTTGGCAATCTGTCCAATTCACTCATGATATTCAAAATCGCAAAAAGTCATAAAGAATATGCATGATTTCAAGTGACCTTGCAAATGCCTTTTTTTTTATTTCAAATGGGAAATTTTCTTCTTTGGAAAGGGGAAAAAATATATATTTTCTATTAAGAAGAAGAGTAATCCTATTTTATTAATCTACAAGGTTATAAAATCGCTACTAATAAAATAATGAGACTAAGTCAAAAAAACTATATTGTAGCTTTATAAATAACATGGTTATAATCTCACAGGAATAAAAAGAACTGCATGTAAGTACGTATTGCTAAGAGGAAAAGTGGCTTGCCCTAAAGAGAAGAGAGAGAGAAAAATAGTGTTTCGGCCTGTAATGTTTTTGGCTGCATCACTACGCTATCCACTTCGTGCTTTTGTCGACGAGCTCGGGTAGTTTTTGCTTTTTTGAGGCATAGATAAGGCATTCTGAGTGTGTTGTTTCTTCGAGAACTATGTGGTTTTGATATCTCTTTACAAGCGGTACCGTTTGGTAAATTTGATGGTGTTGATGGTGTTGAAAGGGTTGTGTTGAGCAGTATATTAGGTTGTGCATGTGATGCATGTGTTGGTTTGATGGCACATCCATGGCCCTTTTTCCCACAATCGATATTGACTTTTTCTTGTTGTTTCATTGAATGTCGGCCATCCGCTAAAAGGTTTGTCTTTTTTATATATAAGAAGAAAACTCTATTAAAAGACAAAAAATGTTCAAACAAAATAAAACATAGAAAGCATAAACAAAATAAAGAAAACCTAAAACCAAACCAGATTAAGCAACGTAAAAGCAGATTTGAAAATTTAAAACTTTCCCTCTAAATTATTGTTCTATAAATTGAGCTCTCCTCCTCCTTCTTCAATCATCCTATCACATTTTTTAAGTTTTTCTTCAGAGTCATTTTTTTCTTACTTCTTTGGTAATAATTATGAGGTATTTTTTCTATTTTATTGAGAGAAGGGTTTCTATTATTTTTTTTCTTGTGATCTAGAAAGGATAATTTTTTCATGATTTAATAATGAGATCTTTCTATACTTGCTGTTTGGACATATCCAAAATTAGGCCAACTACGCTAAATAATTGTGTTCATTTTATCTTCATTTTATTTATTTATGGTCTTTACCGTTCCATATTTGTATCATTTTTGTGAGTTTGAATACCTGCAGAACTAGTGGGAGTGGTTACTTAGCAATAACAAGTTTCCTACATTCTCAACCGATTCCATGGTTGGTGAGCCCTGGCGTTGAGTTATTCGAAATTGCCTCCTGCTCAATATGTTTCACATCACTATTTTGAGCGAAGACATTTATGATTGCCGCTTAATTTTTTGAATTTACCAAAATGTCAATTTTCTTTTAGCCTGTTGTATATATAGTTCAACAAAAAAAATTAGTTCAAACTAATTTTGTTAGGGTTTTTCTCACAAAATTTACATTATTACAGTATTTTAGGTTCAAATCATTAGCTATAATTGGATTCCCAAAACCTTTTTGGTTGTTCATCTTAAACTATCATCACAAGATCTAATTTTGTCAATTTATTTGTTGTTGGTCAGTTGAACAAAATTCGGATATGATGTCACGCCCTCAGAGTACGAGAGGCGACGTGGCAGGTTGATTAGGTTAAATTAAAAGAAATTTAATTAAAAGCACAAGTTCAATAATTTGATTAATTAAGAAATAGTGATAATTTAAAATCTTTTTTAAATGAATGTTTATGATAATTAAACAAGTAAAATAAAAACAAAATGAAATAAAATAATAGAGAAAGAGAGAATAGGTGTTGGGTCTCACTGACCCATGACTTTTGCAAACACATAGTAGCGACAATATTAAATTACAACCGCCATCCAAAATAAAAGTGAAAGTTAAAGTTAAAGTTATACATGCCTTGGTTATTTTATAATCCAAATCACCAACTTGGTTCTTCTACTGCTCACAAATTCGGTCAACTGACTCTTCTCCAATCCTAAGCTGTATTTCACCTGGGGGAAAAAGTTTAAAAAAAACAAATAAAATGTGAGCGAAAGGCTCAGTGGGACTATACCTTTGAAATAGTGAAATAGTTTAAATACAAATTTTTCTTTCAAGGAAATAATTAAGAAACAAAGTTAAGTAAATAAATTCATTTGAATAAATCTTACTAAAAACAATTCGTCCAAAAAATATTCTTAATCTTTCTTGGGCAAACCATATGAATAACATCACCGTAGTGGCCCAGTTAGATTTCGAGATTTGCACTTTACACAACCCGATATCTGAATATGGCATTATGCCCTTATATGTATTTATCATTATTTAATTGCCACGTTATCGAGTATTCTTAATTATATTCATTATTTGATTCATTATGAGTATTCATTCTTTGACAAATAATGAAAATTGCTAAAAAGTTTATCTAAACCGTTCCTTAAAATCTGTATTAAAAGAAATCATTTCGTAAGAAATCACTTTGAAAGAAATTATTTAAAAAAAAAATCATTTTGAAAGAAATCATTTTGTGGCCAAAAGCCCCTTTTTGAAAACATTTAAAACATTATGTCATTTATTAAAAACATTTTGCAAGAATTCTTTGAGGCCAAAATCATTTAAAACTAGGCTACCAATGAAGGGATAGAAGTCCTATCTCAACATCTTACATCGTGATTTAGCACCGCAGTCCCGCTCCGCTATACGTTAGCTCCACGAAACCACGAACAACCTTAAACATAAACTAAGCTAATCAATTTCTAGCTTAGAATATTTTACATTACTAACCTATCTCATGGTGTCCTAGTGTGCCATTTAGTCCACAAAATCATACTATAAAGTTTAAATTCTCAATCGAGGTTTAAAACAGCAAAAACAGGTAAAAATGACAAATTTTCCATGGAGTTCAGTCGGCCTGCCAATCTCCCTAGTTTGGTCTGCCGGCAAACCAGGTTTGGTAGACCGAACTTTTTCAAGTTTGGCCTGCCGGTTGTATGAATCTGGCCTGTCGAACATAAAGTTTAGCCTATCGAGCTGAAAAATTTTGAAATTTTTCAAAACCCTAGCCTCAGCTTCCAGAGCTCCAATCCTTGATTTCAACCTATTTTCTGAATTCCTAGGCATAGAAAACACTTATAGATGATAGAAAAACATAATAAAATATTTCTAAACTAGTTTAAACAGGATTCATATAGAAAAATCCAATAAATTCTGAAAATAAAAAAATAGAGGAAAATGAAAAATCTTGATTCAAATCTATTTTTCTTCAAACTAAGCTTAGATTCTAGTTACTTTAAGTTTCTTTAACTTAGATTAAAGGTTTTCTAAGCTTATATGAACTTAGATTTCAAAATACAAGAAAAATTAAAAAATTGAAAAAGTTTTGAAAATTTTGAAAACCAACCTTGATTCAATTGTTAAATCGAGTTTATAGTTGTTAAATCACATTCCTGAGCCTTCAATCTTTAGAAAACCAAAGCTTGGCTTGATTTTTGATTCAAAAATTTAAGAAAATAAGAGAGAGAAAGGGAGGCAAGGAGAGTGAGACGAGAGAGAGACAAAGAGGAAGAGAGAGAGAAAGCGTGAAAGAGTGAGAGAAAAGGAGAGAGAGGGAGAGTTTGAATAGAAGAGAGTAAAACCAACACGAAAAAGCTGTGTACGATACACAGTTTTCAAACAGAATATATTTGGTGTTTAACAAATAGTTTTGTTTCAAAAATTCAAAATAACAAATTAAAATTATCAAATTAATTTAAAAGTTGAATTTATTAAGACATCATTGTAAAATATTTAGATTAGACTCAAATTATAATTTGGCATATTAACTCACCATTTTACACACTAAGACTATTTAATTAATTTTCGGGGCATTATATATGAACACTTTGTAGGAAATAAATCTTTCATGCGAAGATTTTGACATTGTTACGACTAGGATTTCTTACAAAATTAGCCAAAAAGTGGCCAACAACAACACATCAGTTGCAACAATCTGAAAAGTTCTCTTTTTTTTTTATTTATGTGAAAAATCAATAGCCTTTCCTTTAAACCATAACAGAATCTAGATGATCCTTAGCTAAATCAATATCTAGCACTACCAAAATACAAGCAAAGTGACCAACCTCACCCTCCAGTATGGCACAACAAATTTTTAAAACTACTATTGCCTGGCCGTAGCAATAAAAGGACGTTGTGTATACAAGTTTAAGTCTTTGGAGTCTATGGTTGCAGCCTATGTGTCACGTCCCGGAGTACGGGAGGTGACGGGGTGGTTTAATTAAATTAATTAAGTAAAGATTTGGTTAAAATTAGGGTTTTGGAATGAAATTTATAAGTAAAAGGGTGATAAATTTAAAATCGTTTGAATAGATAAGTTGAAGAAATAGATGAATCATCATAATAATTAAACAAATATAAATAACATTAAAATAATTAAATATGGAGTGGAACGCGTATGAGTCCCACTAGCCCACATATTGTGCACACACATATAGTACTGACAATATTATGATACGACCACA
>CAMOHE010004952.1:1412-28619 GCA_946598075.1 Artocarpus hirsutus
TGGTGTTAATTACCTTAATAAACAAAATATTCATGTGTATTCATACTACAAACTTGCAATTTCTTTTTCAATGAAAGAAAAAAATTACTTTAAGTAAAATCTTAAAAAAATTAAACTAAAGCTTGAATGCTTTAGAATACATAATAATAATAATAATAATAATAACAATAATAATAATAATAATAATAGGATTCTTATGTACACGAAGCCCGTGGTTTCAACTATTATAAAGGTGAAAGATTTGATGGACTGAACAAACAATGTTTTGTGTGTATAGAACATGTTAATGATATCTTGTTTGAGCAATAACCACATATAATTGTTGTGTAAAGTAAAAGTGTGGAAAATAAAATTTAACATAGTGATATGGCTATTTAGCGTAGTCAAAAACCCTTGTGGGAAAAACACCACGACTACTATTCACACTAGATATAAAAAGGATCCACTAATACTGAATTATACTTACAAAGATTAAGATTATTGCAAGAATACCGAGAAACTAAACCAATGTAAGAACTCATAATATCTCCTTCTATGACTCACCTTCAGACTCCTTGCCCTACTCTAAGTCGACTTGCTCGTCTTATTTCCAACTAACGTACTCCAAGCCTTCAATGTACGAACAACTCATCCTCAGACTTTCTAGATTGGAACGATACACAGCTACAAAGCAGGGTTTGAGGGCAACATGCTAAAAGTCTAAAAACCCTAAGGGATTACTCTATTTTTTTCTCACTCTAAAGCTCTAAGCTCTAAAATCGAAAGCCACAAGTCAACTTTATTAAATAAGCAAAGCCCAAGTATGAGATGTATCTAGATATATGCATCCATTAATCCTAGGGCTGGATGTCAAATAATGCCAATTGAAATTTGAATTCAATTACTAAAAATACGCTTGATCTTGCTTGAACTGAAATTCCATTACTGTCGAGACGACAACATGCAAACTTCATGGGTTATATCTATGCTCTACCTGAAAAAAAAAAAAAAACCATTTAAAGACATTAATTAAACTACAAATGGAATCTGTTAGTTTCTAAGTTTGAAATTCATACTAAGTTCAATGTAATCATGAGAAATCTCTAGAGAAACCGAAACTTATAGAACACTTAAAGATTAAGTTAAGTCAATCATAAGTGAACCTAGACCCAATTATGCACAAAAATAAATTAACAAAAATTCATATTAAAAGATTTAGAAATCCTTACAATCTCCACCCACAACTTTAGATAAAAACAGATTTAAAAATCATGTCACAAAATCCGAAGTATCATTCAAAAAACAATACAACTTGCCACACAAGAAACAAAAAGATCGGATTAGGATACTTAGACATCAAGCAACACAAATCCAGATAAACATTATTTGAAATTTAAAAACAATATCAAGATCAACTCCACCAAACCTGCAGGAAAAATAAATAAATTAAATTAATTGCTTTTGAACACAAAAGGTCAATAAAATTATACGCGTAAAATTGCATACGTAGGTTAAAAACCCTAAATAGTGAGAGAGAAAAAGTGAATACATAATGGGGATTTTTCTAATATATTTCCACCAAAATGTGTATCGCGGCACCTTCCGCCGCATAATTCACCAACACATGGTTCAAACCGATGTGGTTCTTGATGGAAAAACATGCAAGATGATTTAGTGCAACGTTTCAAGCAGGTGAAGAACTTGGCTTCTTTTTTAAGTTCTCCAAATGTTCCCCTTTTCTAAAGAAATTCTTTAAATGAATCAAAGGAAGTGGATATGGGAAGAAGTGGAGGGATATGGAGACTGGAGGAAGGACTAGACGATGATTTTACCAAAACTGATATATTAACCACTATCATTACTGTCAAAATCACTACTTTTATATTATGCCCATTTCTCAAGCACTCTATGTGTTATGTAGTCTCTCTCTCTCTCTCTTAGACCTGATGAGTTAATTGTGTTCTAAGGGGATAAAACCATCCAATTTATAGGATCAAATTTCAATGTTAATTAGTGTTCACTAATTATGTGAGTATTACTCACGGATATTTAATTTAAATAAAAATAATAGGTAGTTTGTAATTTTGAAATGTTTTTGTTGATTTTGAATGATAGCGTATTCTTTTGATCATTAAAAGAGTCATTCATAGTTTTAGTGATACTGAGTAGCTAGTATGTTATTTTTTTTCCTTCAAATTACATAGTGGGTATTGTTCGGTCTTTAGGGGTGGGATTTGGTAATGTAGCTTATTGTGATTTGTGATCAATGACCTTGGGATTTGTGATAAGTGACCTGTGCACTACTATATATTGTGAAATGTGATTTATCTACTGTGAGTTGTGCAAAGTGATCTGTGAAATGTGAACGTTGAAATGTGAAATGTGAAGGGTGAAATGTGAATTGTGATCATTGAAATGTGCAGGGTGAAATGTGAACTGTGAACGTTGTTTTGAATGTTCAATGTGAACAGTGAAACGTGAAGGGTGAAATGTGAACTGTGATCATTGAAATGTGAAATGTGAGATGCGAACATTGTTTTGAGTATGTGAACATTGAAATGTAAGCTGTGAAATGTGCAGGGTGATATTGTGAACTGTTTATTCTTCTTCTTAAATGATTTGCATATTTGGCTAATGAATTTTTTTCTTTTTTTTTTTTTTTTGGTTAATAGAAATTGAACATGATAAGTTTGTTGATATGACATTCTGATCTTAGAAATGGGGCTGCCTGTGATGAAACTAGTTTTGCTTTGTCATGTTGGTTGAAGTGTTTTTTTTGTGGATTGTCGCGCTTATTATGTCATTGTGCTCCCAATTGATTATGCACTTGACTTTTCTATGTACGGGTTGTAGTTTGACCATTCCATTTGCTGTTATGTTCAATGTCATTTAGACCCCCCCACCCATGTGACCTGTTATTTTGGCACTCCCAACCCTCTGTTACCTATCCTTATGTTTACCAATCGTTGTTAGTACCGCTAGGGACGTTTTAAGTGTCAATCCACAGTGATTATGCTCCTAATGTGAAATGGAAGAAGTTAATAGTTCTGAGCCAGATTTATGTTCATATTGTTATGAATTTTCTTTACGTTGTTTTCTTCTATTATATGCATCTATATTGGTACTTGCATGCTCAGTGATTCAACTGTAGAAGTGGAGAAGATGGGGAAGAAAAAGTACAATGATGAGGCAATAATTAATTAGAACAGACAAAATGAGAAGGCATTATTATTACGCTTGGTGGATCATCAAACAATAGCTCTTGGTAGACATCCTTCAATGTCTGATTAGGACTGGTGGGCTTTGGAGTTGTAAACAGAAGAGGAACCTGCTAAAAAAGATTTTTCATCTATACTCTATCCTCATGAATGCTAGTGGACTTGGTTGGGATCCTAAAACCGGACAGTTCGTTGCGAGAATGAGTATTTAGATGATTTTTTAGTGGTGATCCTTCAGTTTTTGCCTTTACTAATTCTTGGTGTTATAGTTGAATTTTCATGTGTTGTGATGTTAATACGTTTCTCATTTGTTGTCTAGAGAACCCACCATGCAAAGGACTTGCTTGGTAAGGCGGTGCCTAATTGGAATTTGATAGCACAGCTATTCCACAAAAAGTCTACCGTCGAGAATCATGCCATGGCTTCAGGTTTATACGCCTAAATGAGCCTCCTAATCCACAAAGAAGCGTAAAGGAGCATGAAGGAATAATTGAGTAGTTCGACGGAGAAGATGGTTACAACAATTTGAAGGACAAGGCTTACATGTCCAACTTGGTAGGGGTTGATGTCTATAGATCTGAAGGATGTGCCACCAACATTGCTTCTACCTCTAGGACAATTAGGAAGAGGCCAGTGTAGAGCAAGGATCTGTCTGATTTGGACATTCCTGACACTGCGTTGTAGAGTATTGTTGAGTCCTTCTCTAATAGCGGCACCTATAGGGGCACTGGTAGTGCAAGTTCTACAAATCAGCTTGGCTTAGATGATGGGGAATGGAAATGGTGCTTAAATATCATGAATGAGATGAACCTCAGCGCAAATAGTTATTGGGACTTTATAGACTTCTTGTCGGCCAACCCTGAATTCCAGATAGCACTCCTCATAGCAAAGGAGGAGTTTCGAATGGCCCTAGTAGAGAAGGGGGTTGAGAAAGTTCATTCTCAGAAGCGGAACACAATAGAATGCCCGACTCCACCACCGGGACCATCTCAAGCACAACCTCTAGCTTTCTTCGCATTGACATCACATTATCCACATAATACCCTTTACTACCCATGTCTACCTTATGGTGAAAATGATCCATTTTAGTTGATTAATTTCTTGCATGTCAGTCTTTTTTTAAGTTCAATATGTTTTAGATTTTTCATGGCTCTTTTTCAGAAGCCACAACTGGTCAATTTTTTTTTAGCTTTTCATTTGCTTTTATTTATGTTGGTGACTCTGTATTATTTATTGATCCTATTTTTTCATTTCTCATTGAAGACCACGAACTTCATTGTTATTTGCATTCAAGGCAATCAACATTGTTTTCTTTTCTTTTCCTACTTTTAAATTGTGATATTAACATTGCCCTCAATTCGAATCCATATGTATGTGTTCAAAATATGAAAACTTATGATAAAGTTATGCAATGTTACAACATATAATAATTAATTGTAGGGATTTTATGGCAGATTTTGGTGATTTAAGTTTGGAAATAATAATTGGGACGAGGAGGATATTACTTACAATATTGCAACAACCTCCACTATGTTATACGCATCAGTATTTATATAGCCCCACTAACTATGGAACACGTTAAGGATTCCTAGGCACGTAAGAGTTGATAATTTGCTTCAAGGTCATTATAGGAGAATATAAAACAAGATTCGAATGGGTCCCAACACTTTTACAATGCCAAGCTCAATAGTTCAAAAAAAGGGGTCTGCTTAGACTGAACTATAATACGAATGTTGATAAACAATTGATGATATTTTAGAATATCATATCCTAAAGCCAAACAAACCAAGAAATACAGGATTATTGGCAGCATTCAGGAGAAATCATTTCTCATTACTTTACATAGGGGTTCCATGCAATAGTTGAATTGAGGCATGAGTTTATTCTACCTCTTAAGTGGAATGAACTGACGACACTCATGCAAAAGCATAGAAATAAGTACCTTCATTGGTTCAAGGTAACTATAAAATTATCTATATACTTCATCAAACATTTGCCAAAAAAATGTCTTTCATTTTGGTTATACAAGATTGCATAAGTGCTATTGACAGTACACACATACCACGTGTTCCATCTAGGGAAGATGCGAGAAGGTACATTGACAAAAAATGATTTTACTCCCAAAATGCCATGGGCGTCTGTGACTTTGACATGAAATCTACGTTTATCTTAACTAGACGGGAGGGATTGCATGAGTGTTGTTGGATGCTATCTCTGATCTAGAGAAATATTTTCCAAAACCATCGCCTGGTAGAAAAAACATATATACCCATTGTTTTCAATCATACAATTATTTGTTGTATTGTTGGAATATATGTTAACACCACTTGTGGTTTATTTAGGGAAATTCTATCTAGTAGATTCTAGATATGCAAACATATGTTGTTTTCTCACTCCATATCGAAGAGTTACATATCACTTGCAGGACTATAAAAAGCGACATTAGGGTCCTCGTTCGTCGAAGGAATTGTTCAACTACACTCACTTCTCTCTTTGTAACTGCATTAAGAGGACCTTTGGTGTGTGAAAGGTAAGATGCCTAATGTTGAAGAGCATGAAGCCTTTTCATTCGACAAACAAACATTGATCCCTATTGCTTGCGTTGTCGTCTATAACTTCATATGCATGTGGCAAAGCAATGATGAGATCCTTGAGCAGTACTATGATGATGCAATTTCAGTGGCAAAGATAGAAGGTGAATATGTGAATCAAAAAGATGGGATGCAAGATGATGATGGGGTTGATGATAACCCATTGATTCAAAATAGGGCCAACAACAGAAACATGAATGCACGCAGAGATGCAATGGTGAAGAAGATGTGCGAAGCCTATGCCCAACACCCTTGGTACACCTCTAGGCATTAGCACTTCTTTAGACAATTGTTGGTTGGTTTGCTTATAAGCATATTCCCTCAACATAGTTGAATTGTTGGAACGTTGCTATGTTATGTTTTTTTCCACAATACTTTGCCTTTACAAATTTGCTACCATAAAGAGTTGTCTCTGAAAAAAAGAGCACATTCTATTCAAAAACAAACTAAGGAATTTTATTAATATTTGTAAATGTTAATTTAACAAAATGTGAAGCGCTATTTTCTAATAAATTTTTTTAATTTTAAAAAATAAGCACCAAAAATCCGAACCTGAATTTCTAATGTACTAAACACATATTCATAACTCAAATTAGGATTTCAAACACTTACCAGACATATACTTGAATTTTTAAAAACTCTCCCAACTAAACGCTAACTCAGATTACAATTCAAATCATATAATTCAAATCACAATACTTAAATCAAAAGAATCCAAATCACCATAATTCAAATCTATTACCAAATGGATCCTTAGTGTATACTAAAGTGCTGAAAAAAATAGATTTAGTGCAACAATAAAATTTCAAAATTGTGGCCTAAGTATTTTAAGAGATTCTAAAATCTAAAAAATTAGTCTTATCTCGAAGTAAACTTGTATGACAATGGGGGAGCCATTGTGATACCATTAAGACTTTCTTTAAACACCTAGCTGGTAAATTCTTCACTTTTATCCACATTCTTATTCATCAAACCTTTGTATACGTAGTCGAGTATAATATAATTAGCCATGTCATGGGAGAAAGAGATAAAATTACATATCCACATATAATTGACAATAGGCCATTTTGCCAAAAAAAAAAAAAAAACACATCTATTTCCCTCGACATGCCAAAAACCTTATCCATAACCAAAAAGCATCAATTAGAAAAGCCATTGATATGTAATCATGGCTTATTAGAAGATTGGGTACCCTAACACTTCATGATTTAGAAATCCATCGTATCTATCCATTCTCCAAAGTATTTCCTATCCGAGATGCATTTTGGATGCCTAAGGCATTAGCATACTTCTTCTGGTACCTTGCATGTCACTTTACTCTTGCCATAAAAGTCTAGACAGTATCAACTCAAACTTCTATCAGAAGTTTCCTAGAAAAGGATGACTATAGACCCACATATGCAAACCAAATGATAGCCCTCTCTTTGTTCGCCCCATTAGAAAAATGGGATCAAATACTGACTGTTGAATGGCATAAAATATGAGGCCATAGAAGAACCAAGTTTCTCTTCCCTTGCAGATCAAAAGATAATATTGCACGTCGCTTGAAGTGCTACACCATTCTGCTGGTAAGACTAAACTATACAATGACAGAAAATGAAAACATAGCCGTGAGTCCTGTCACAACCTCCTTTTTTGGGCTGTGATAAAACTCTTTCTTATTTACTTGGGGGCAAAAATTTAGGATTTTTTTTTTTTGAAACTGAAATGAATACTTTACTTACAATAATTTTGGTAACTTCCAAAATACTTTCATACACTTATATTTACATAATTATTATTACTTTTACAATATTTTTTTGTTCAAACATTTCATTTCAAAACAACTTAAAATTTACACAGCGAAAACATTTAGTAGCAGACTCCATACCTGATCTGCACACATCATCCATCCGCCAGCTCATCATTAAGATTTATTCTGACCTTTTTTTCGGAACACCTACAGCATGAAAAACTTAATGAGCTAATGCCCAGTAAGTCCCATAAATCCCACATGGACAATCAAATGAATGCATGATTCAATTATGCTTTCTTATAAACTTTTTTTATCTTGATCATTTCTTATCTTTAACTAAGGCCCGAGTGTTCGTACCATTGACCAAATTCATTTAGGTCTATATAACACCGTGATCATATTTTATCCTTTAAACTTTTTTTGCTTCGGGAGTTAGTACGACACTCTTCTTAATTTCTGGTGACATATTTACTAGTCCATTTAGTATGGTTATCATACCATGCATGAAGTGATAATCACATGTTATCCATAGTACATAAATTCATATGCATAGCATAGTACGCACAAGTACATACTTTATATACATACAGGTATTCATCATTATACACGCAGACACACAATATATTGTACATAACAATACATAACATGTTATACACTTAGGTATTTTAATCGTATACACATAGGTATCGATTCGATACCTCTAGGTATTCATTTCATAGCAAACATACAAGTTCACATCGTAATATATATACCCTGATGTACAGATACACACATTCTAAACCTATGATTTCATACTGTAGGTGGGAATGGTACTTACTTGCTTTCGAGCACCGCAAAATCAACTTTGGTCTCCTTTATCCTAGACTCCTAGGATCCTGTTGGCCAATTACAAAACTATTAGCCAATTTCCCTACGTTTCATTTCAAAACATTCGCTACTTAATTATTCGAGTTGCATAACTGTATACAACTCTGAAAACACTATTTTTTTTATTTCTATCTTATTCTACCCTATCATCACTTACGAAGGGCGAGAATCGTTCTAATCACTTTCTTTTCTTATTTGAAACCTTTCGAAACGATTGGGGTCGTTTAGGCAAAAATGACGATTTTGCCCTCCATGGCCCTACTGACCTATTCGAGTTCGATTCGTCATTTTAACATCAATAGCCACTTATTAACTTTAAAATTAACGTCCTAGTGGCTTGTATCTCTTTATTTCACACTTATCCCCCTTTTTCATAAAACTTTACGGTTTAGCCTATAAACCGAAAATTTTGACAATTTTGCCCGTAGGGCTAAAATTTTTCTCTTTAAACCAAAATTTCTTATTTTTCATAAGAAACATTTTTACTTAAGGTACCATACCTTAAATCATTTTGAAAAATGACATTTTTGCCATTTTAACACTTTTTCACTTTTAACAAATTCTTGAAAAATCAAAAACCCACAAACGGTTGAGTTTTTCGACGAACAGTCATCACTATCTAATAGTTTCATCGAGATCTACAACTTTTGTGTTTTAACTTTTCTCAAAATCTCACTGTACAGGGGTGTTTTCGACTATTTTCTAATTCTACCGAGAAAGAAATTTTTCTTTCAATTTAGTCCCTAGGGCATTTTGGTCAAAATCTATTTCAAAATTACAAATCTACCCCTGCAGAAACCATTTCATACTTTAACCAAATCATTCTCATGCTCAAACCTCATTTTTTCAAAAACCATCATCGAAATTACAAAAATATTATTTTTTGCAAAAACTATCATTTTGCACCATAAATCAAAATTTCATAACTTAACCATGCCATTCATCACATACACATGAAACTTCATCAAACATAAGCTCAAGAACTCACATGGGTTTGAGAGAATAAAAATCCAAACAAAATTAATAAATTTTTGAAACTTTAAAACCAAAAACTTACCAAAATAACTTCTTTTTGGTTTCTATCCTTCAAAATCCCTTTGAACTCCCTTCTAAGCTTCCTTTTCATGCAAAAATACCATGGGTTAATATTTCCCCTTCAACCCATGAAAAATCATTTGAAAACTTGTTAAAAAGTTTGGAATTTTACCTTAAATCTTGTAAAAATCCTTGAGCTTGCTTCTAAAACTTGTTTTGGGGCTATTTTTGCAAAGTGTGAGGTTGAGAAAATGTTTTTGAAGGTTCCTTCAATGGCTGCCGAACATTTGAGGAAGAAGGAAAAGAAAAATTTTGTGATAAACTTGTAATAAATGCTTCTTATCCACTTGATGACTCATGGTAACCCATGAGTATACTTCTAGGTGTCAACATGCTATTGGGCCACTTTTCATGACATGTGGCCCATTAGCAAAACAAGAAGAGTCCACTTTGTTGGGCTAAAAATTCGTACAGTATAATTTTTTGTCACGTAGTATTTTTCTTATACTATCGTAGTCAAATCAGTGTATTTCTTATCCTTAGACTGTATAAAAATATTTAACTTACTTTTCGTTCACTTTTGGAGGCCAAACATGACATTTTTCATATCTATGTTTTCACTTAGCTGTATTTTTATACTGCTTTGGCCTGCTTTTTACCCCATGTTAGGGTTTGGACAACCTCTATGTCCTATTTACATTCTAATCACTTATTTGTTTATATCACAATTTCACAATTAATCGTGATCTAAAATTCATTTTATGGGTATTATTTACAAATTTTTGAGTAATTCAACTCATAAAATCTGTATTTTACCATACCCAACATTGCATCACATTCACCGTGAAATTTGAAATCAATGCCGTTCATTCACATTTTATCAAAATTTTTACAAAAATTACAACTTTTTACAAAATCACATTTTTAAAAGTAAATTCATTAATTAAACCCAATTAAATATTAGGTTTTATTAATGAAATTTTCTCGGTCATTACCAGTCCATCGATTGAAGTCTATGGATCTAATGAAGACCCGGTCCAGCCACTCGAAAATCTGACGTACAGAAGACCTCAAAAGCTCCTATTTGCCAAACATCAGACTATCCTAGACCAAATTTGGCCAACCCCAAAAGATGATGCTCCATGGGAAAAGTATCCTCCAGACTACACCAAATTGCTCTACCATGATGTTGAATACTACAATTAAACAAAGGATCAAACAAATCCAAACCCAGGCCCATGCACAAGAGGCCTAAAATGTCCATGTCTAAAAGGTCCAGTACCAACACAAGATAATGAGTCAGCATCCACACAACCAAGCGTAAATTATGCTAACCCTGTTTTGCAAGATTCCCATGACCCATTCCTTTTCTCAAATGTTTCTGTAGTAGATGAATAGGAAGATTCTGATGAGTTCATGACCCTGATGATCCCACCAACTACAGCAACAGTAGTGAGGAAGCATACATGAACCTTAGATGGGACCATAAACCCATCAATGGATGGTGACTCTGTACCCATAGCATTATTCACCAGCACACGTGATACTACCTTATCTGCAATAATTATTCTATGTGTTATCTTTACTTTTAAAAAAGGTGTGCGCGTGACTGATTTAGTCACATGTTGTCCTATGTATATTATCTTTACTTTTAGAAAAGGTGTACCTGTGACTACTTTAGTCACATGCTCTCTTGTAAGATAATTTGTCGTGTCCTATAAAGGAGATTCTCTCCCTTCCTATAAAAGGGAGTTCTCCTCACCATTGTAGATCATCGATCAATCATCAAATAAAATTTCTAGGTTTCAAATATGTCCTCTCACTAAGAAAAATTCAAAGATAGAGAGAGAGAGAAGAGAGAGAATCTTCTATTTCAAGAAGATCCCTAAGAACACCCACTAATACAAAACGTATATTAAGAAATTTTTATCAGAAGCATTATTCTCTAAAGACCAAAGATCGCCCATTCTATTGCCAAGACGGCTTGATTAGGTTGCGAGGATAGTTCTTTCTATTTTAATCTCTTCTTATATAGTTTTGTTATCAGTAACCCTTCTTAGATTTGGCTTTGCAGTTTTTTATATCCTTGTTAGGGATTTGGAATCTCGAGATGCATTGGTGAGTTCATGGTTTTTGAGTTTGTTAAAAAATAAAAAATATATATCCCGTCCCGCATCCGAAAATAAGGAGAGGCAAACTACCATCTCTAATGTAATCAGAGGAAGAAATATTGAAACTCATCTATGACACTGAAAATGCCATTACAAAGACCATAAGAATTTGCATGGTATGCAAGAAGCAATAAGAATGGTCAAATAATTCATCAAAAAATACTGTTAAATAATTTCTCAATCATTGGTTAAGAGGTTGTATAAACCCATGTTTGCTCTTAAGTGCTATACTCAATTCTAGTGCATATAATTGCAGAATAATTGCTAACAAATCCCAGCCTGTAGGCAGTGAGAACTAAATAGCCTGAAATATTCATGAATGAAACCAACGACAACCCACAATTACAAGACTGAGGAGAATTCTCCCCCACGTAATCTCCTAATCAAAGTTGCAACATATTGGACGATAAATGATTCCAAATTAGCCTGCTTTAGTAGAGAAAACCAGAGATGGTGTTTTGCTAAACAAAAGTCAGAAAATCGCAGATAATGAGAAGCTTGAGATTTTATCATCTAACTTCGTGAGAAACAAATTTTTTTTTTTTTTAAAAAAAAGATTCATGCTCTGCAGTTATATTTAGTTTAAAGAGTAATCCTTGGCCACATCAAGAAAAGTCATATAGTGTTTTGGATAACTTTACGCAGTAAGTGTTGGCCAAAGTACATACTGTGTGGCATTTGCTTCTGCTAGTGTAAACAGAAGATTTGACAAGTCCCATTTCTGATTCGATGGCTGAAATGGGACCTACATTCTATAATGGGAAGGAGGAAGGATTTGGCTAAATGAGATCAATGGGAAGAACAGTTCGTCACTAAAACAATAAGAATGAGCAGTTGATTTGGCTCAAATTTCAGTTGGTTTAACTTTTGAGGGAGTAAAGCAACAAAGAATGGTGCCAAATTTATAGACTAGTATCATGCAATGCATCAAAAATTTACATAAAAGGAAATACAGATGTGACCGGTTCGATATATGAGACAAACGTTTTGTCCTCTTTAATTATATTCAGCGATTTCTTTGAGGAGAAAAATTCTCAATGACCAGCTAGAAATAGTGCATCTTCCTTGTTTCCTTCTCATGCATCCCCCAAATCCCCCAATAAAGAGAAACAAAAATTGAACAGACAATAAATCCTGAAATTGGAGTTTTTGTGGTCCCGTGGAAGATGATCAGTTGGTTTAACTGATCTCTAATTTGGAAACCCACTTAGATACTAGACAGCCAGATGGGACCAATAGAGTAAATGTGTGCAAAACTGTTGTCAAACAGAAAAAGAAATGAGCAATCAATTGACAGACTTCAGGGTTTTCATCAGATTTCGCTATGTCTACATTAAATGCCCACAAGGGCAAAGATGCTGATTAACTACCCTTTGCACCTAATTTTAGATGATGAAATAGACCTCTTTCTCTCACATTGCCTTGCCGATTGATCTCCCAAAATTTACAACTCCACCACATCCCAAACACAACCACCATATTTTCTCAAGAATTGATGTAATAGTACTAAACATTGAACAGCAGTAGAACAGTATGTCCACACTTTAATCATGATCAGTTGCACCAACGACCTTCCACCATCATCATTTAGCAAATTTCTATACTTCAAATTTGGGAGTAACTTCACTTAAGATACACACATCGACTTCGCCAGTGTAATTCTGAACGGTAATTGCATTATTCATGAACTCCTCTCGCAATTCAAACATGTAATACCCCAGTAACCTTGATCTCTTTTTTTTGCCTTTTTTGCGAGTATGTGTGGCTAAGGTAACGAACCAGCCGCCTGATAGTTTAAACCACAAATTTAAAGGATCCTCTCAGATACCTAATGAAAACTAGACAGGAAATAGTCATTCTCCAGTCTCCAAAACTCCATTTCTTAACCTTTTTTTTCATTCCAGCACAGCCATTAAACTCGGTTAGCGCTAACTTGGGACGGATCAATTCAAATACTTTCTATACCGTGGACAAAACAACACAATTGTATAATTGCCTAAAAATGACACTACCATTGAGCTCTTACCTTTTTACTATTTTTTCTCGGAGTTGCTTGGCGGCATTACAATAAGAACCCTAAGCAAAGAGTAGCAAGACCGATGCGCTAGGAATTTATACCTTAAAGGGAAAATGCACATCAAATGGGATGAAGAATTGCTCACCCTACACGTTTCTCTTTTTTTCCAAGTTTGACTCCCAAAAGATCAATATGCAAGAACAGAATGGAAAATTAGCAGAATGTGTATTTCATTATCCATTCTCTAAATTAGTTTTCTAGGCACAAAGGACAGAAATTACAATATACGGTGACAACTCCATATCTTGGTCCCCCGGAAGGCACAGTCAAAGAACGAAAACTGAGGGGAAGAAGACCAAAAGAAGAAAATTATCATACACAAGTATCATCGGAGAGAAGAGAGAGAGATCAATAAAAAGCATACCCTTTCCCCCTGCTCTCACTTCCTCCCTCTCTCTCTCTTCCTCTATTCAGTATCCGACGGCAAATTCAAAGAAGCGGCGGAAACATTTACAGTAGTTTCCTCAAGCATCAATTTTTCCATTTCGGGCTTCAATTCTTTGTTGCAGAAATGCTCATATTCTGCTTTGTCCCCTCCCTTCTTCTTCACCTCCACAACCACCAACGACGGCGTCAACTCGAATATCTCCGCGGCGATTGTCAGCGGACCCTTCACGCCTTCTTTGGACCCTTCCAAGCTCACCCTGCAATCCTTCTTCCTCACTGTGAAGCTCACAAGTTTCGCAATCTCCTCCAATTTCGATATAATCTTCGAAACCGGCGCGCCAGACACGAACCTCGCCTCCTCGGCACCTTCCTCAAACAATCCAGACAAATCAAACCCCCGTGAGAACGAAATTATATCAAAAGCATTCAAACTCGCAGGTCTCGGGAGCGTCGTGATCTTCCTCCGCGTTTCTATTTCAGAGTCCAATGCCGACGTATCCGAAACGGAGCTCGAGTCATCCGCATCCTCCTTCTGAACCGCGTCCTCTACTCTACAGAGCTTATCGTCCTCAATATAGAATTTGATGTGCTTAAACCCCTTTTTAAACCACCGATTCTCCATAATCTCCGGAATCGTTATCCTCGTCTCCGGATTTGTATCCAACAGGCGCGTCAGAAGCCTAATTAGCTCCGGTGAAAACCATCTTGGACACCGAAATTCACCTTTGTAAATCTTCTTACACATCGCCATAACGTTCTGATCATGGAAAGGCAAATAACCAGCCATCAAAACGAACAAAATCACACCACAAGACCAGATATCTACCTTGGCGGCGTCGTAGCCCTTCCTTGCCAGGACCTCCGGCGCGACGTACGCCGGCGTTCCACAAAAAGTGTGGAAAAGACCGTCCTGCCTGATCTGGTCGGAGACGGCGCTCAAACCGAAATCGGAGACCTTGAGGTTGCTGTTCTCGTCGAGGAGCAGATTCTCCGGCTTGAGATCGCGGTGAAAAACGCCGCGGGCGTGGCAGAATCCGACTGCGGAGATCAATTGCTGGAAGTACTTCCTAGCGACCTCCTCCTTGAGCCTCCCCTTAGCGACCTTATTGAAGAGCTCGCCGCCTCGGACGTACTCCATGACAAAGTAGATCTTGGCCTTGGTGGCCATGACCTCGAAGAGCTGAACGATGTTCGGATGGCGGACGCGGCGGAGAATGGAGATCTCCCGCTTGATGTGTGCAATTAAGCCTCCTTCGAGTATCTTCTCCTTGTCGATGACCTTGATCGCGACGCACTCGTCGGACTTGGCGTTGCGAGCCAGGTAGACCTTCGCGAAGGTTCCATGGCCGAGAAGCTTCCCGATCTCGAACCGCCCTAGCAGGACACCACCAGCAGCGCCGCCATGGATGTCCTTCTTGAAGCTGGTGCTAGGACCGGTTTTGTTGTCGGCCATTGATTCAGGTTTGGTTGTTTCTAGGGTTTGTCTGGTTTCTAAGCGTTCATCATTTGACATGGGAAGAAGAAGAAAGACAAAAGAGTTACGTTGTTGTCATGTTTGGTCCTATTTTATGGGGGAGCGCAGTTTGGTCTGTTTGAGAGTTGAGTGGTGCGTGCAAAAGGTGAGACTTTCCATAGGTTTTGATGAGAGGGGAGATGTTTTTATAGGGGGTGAGAAGTAGGGGGGGCGCTTGAACAATAGTCCGCCCAAAATTTTTTTCTGACAAATGATTTTTTTTTTTTTTTCATCAAAAAATTGATTTTTTTTATATTAAAACAGTTTCAGTTTTTTTTATTTTTACTATGGTTAGATTTCTTTCTTCGATAAAGTCATTTTTTTTTTCTCTGAAAAAAGTTGAGACAGTTTCAGTACTTAAAAAAAATATTTTTTTAATGCAAAAAAAAAGATATTATTCCCTTAATTTCAAATTTTCTTAACTTCTTTTCTTAAATTCTCCCGAAGTGGGGCACCGATTCGTTTCGTTTGGTAAACATCTTGAAAAAATCAAATTTGTTTGGAAAACATCTTTAAAAAATTAAATTTAGTTTATTGAAGTGTAAAAATTCTTTTACGTTATAATAGAAAGCAAACGTTTTCTATAAAGCTCGCATTATTAAATTTCAATTTCAAATTTCAACTTATTTTACAAAGACACTCATAATATATTTTTGTTTTGTGTGTTCTCGAGAGTTTGCAATAAAAAGTCACGACTCCTGAGATGTTTCATAATGTTTCTTTCTCTGACAATAAATAGGGCTCCTTTGAGAAAAAAGGTATTTATTTTAGAAATTTAGATGTTATAACACTCTTCTTAAAAAGAGAACTAAAATGTACACCTACACGCATGTTTGATAAAGTTGATTATAACCAATTTTTTAATTAGAAACAATATAAAACTCTTATATGTTATAATAAAAAAAAAGTTACTACAGTGTAAAACCATTATATGTTACAGTATTTATAGATGTAACCAATGGTTCAACCACCATATCAAACACATTGGATAATTTTAAAAAACATGTTTATTCATCCCACATTAAAAAAGTTATATCATATTATCATTTATATTATACCTTAACTCAAATATTTGTGACATTTATAAAAAATAAACTTTAAATATTACAACACTTATTCAAGTCTTTCTTCATCTTTCTTTCTCATCTATGCCAAATTTTTTTAGTGGCATAGTAAATTTCAAATGTGTGTTGCATGTAGATGTCCATGAAATCCTCCTCCACAAATTTTTTTTTTTTTATTTTCTTGCTAAAGAAGCTTATATTTTTAGAATTAAGTCATTCCATGGGTCATATTTGAAAATATTAATTTGATTTTTACCATATTCATAATCACAGTCTTGAACATATCCTTTTTCTTAAAAAAAAAGAGAAAGAGAGATTACCATCTTCCTCTTGAAATTAACCTAAAAAATCACAAATAATAAACATTAAACAAAGTAAAAATGAATTACATAATTGTATATCCTAATTTTAACTTTTTCTCAATTTGTTCTTCTGTTCTTAGAAATTATAAAGGTATTCTTTGAATTTTAAAAACTTATTTCAATTTGATCCTTATAAATAGAAAAAATTAGATAAAACAACATGACTACCCTTAAAAAGTTATGAAAAATATTTTATATATTAAAAACATAAAAAATCCTAAAACAAAATACTAAATTTTAAAAAAAAAAAGATCTCAAGTTTTATGGGTCTTAAATTTTAAATTATTTTTAAAATTTTTTCTCAGAAAGAAACATATGTTTTATAAACAAGTTAGGTTTAATTAAGAGTATTTTTATCCTATCTTCATGTTTTTAGTTAAAAAAGTTTGTGATGGTTAAAATTAAAATAAGTATTTCAAATTCAAAGGATACTTTTCTAATTTTTAAAAACAAAATGATAAATTAAAAAATAATAAAAATTAGGAGGTATAGTTATATAATTAACCTAAGAAAGTAAAAATATAGGTCCTACTAGTTGGACATACATAACTCAATTGAGCACAAGGCGTTCCGATCATCAATTTGAAATTGAAAAGTTCAAACTAAAGTTAATTAGACTCATAAATTGAGTGGCTTGAATTGAGAATTTCAATTCAACTGGTGTTTGGATTGGATTTATCCCCAAAAAAAAAAAACTTAGCTTTTGTTTAAAATTTTAGTTGTAACTAACGTTTTAAATTTAAAAATTGTAATATGTGAGAGCTTTACACTGTAGCAACTTTTTTGCTTTTTTACTGTAGCTGCTGAGAGTTTTAAACTATTCACAATTGTAATTGATAGGTTACAATTGACGTTTCAAACACCCCTTTAGTTTAAATTAGGATAAATTTTGAAGAGATATCTGGATAGATGTTAAAAACATTCATTCAAAATGATCGGGCTTTCTATAAATTTAAAAAACATGTTAATGTATAAGGAAGATTTTCCTGAATAATATCCTTTTTTTTATTTTAATCGGAATCAAATGACAAAGTTATAACATTTTTAAGTTTATGTTATGAGACAAAAAGGCAAAATAGTTTTAACCATAGTAAATGGGTTTGAATTAAAATTTTAAGGTCCATGTTGAATTGTTTAAAATGACCTTTTCTTTATCACTTTTCAAACACCAGTCCGGCCTAAAGTGAACTGTTCACTAAAATTAATCTAAAAACATTTATTTTTTAGAAGAATATTATTATATTTATCACCAGTAATACATGTTGGAGCAAAATTTTGTCCAACACTAAATCAATGTCCTTGAATAAGAAATTACGATAGAAAAGAAGATTTGTCAAGAATGTAAAAAAAAACTCAAAGACAAAGAAAACCTTACGAACAAAATAAGTAAGAACCAGAGTATGGTAGATTGTCTTAAAGCTTCATATTGAAAATTTTGTCTCTGATCCACTCCTCTCAATTTGAAGGGATTTTATAGTAGATTGGGAATGGAAAAGTTTAATTCTCTTTCAAATTCAAGAATTTATTCTCTCTTTAATACAAATAGAACTCTTCACCTCTTGGGTGCTGCAAAATAATATATTTAACATGATTTAATCATCGGTCATTGATAAACCTTGACAGTCAAATGCTCAAAGTGCTCGGACGCCTGAGTGTTCACATGCACAGAGTGCTCGGATGATTAGATGCTCAAGTGTTCGGATGTCCGGGTGTCCAGATGTTCAGGTGTCTTGATGTCCTGGTGTCCAAATGTCTGGATGTCCAGGTGTCCGAGTGTTTGAATATCCAAGTATTTGGTTGCACCGATATCTAATCCCTTGATGTTTCAATGATCATCTCTTTATAATTATATTTTTATTTTTATGAAAAATCTCATGAAACAATGCACATTAAAAAGGTAAAAATATAGGTCTCACCTGTCGGGCATACTTCTTTTTTTTTTGGGAGGAGGACATGCGATTGTGTTCCTTATAAATCGTAATGAATAACACTTCTTCCCCCAAAACACACTTTTGTGTATGTAAAGTATTTGGACAGGAAAAAAGTTATGATCCGAAAGTTCATATCTCATTCCTCAAGAAGGAAAAAGAAGAAGAAGAAGAAGAAGAAGAAGAAGAGTTCACATCCCTTTCTTTTTTTTCTCCGCCAGTTCATTATTCAAAAAACTACTTCGATGATTATAAATTACAACTACTTTGTTGAAAAAGTAAGGCGACGCTAAAAAAAGGGTCTTTTGCTTCTCATTTATTATGGAATTTTCTACAATTGGGACACATTTTCTTACAGCTTTTTCTTTTCCTTAATTTTAATTTTATTAAGTGGTTCTCACAATTTTACTTTGTAAAAATTGGATTTTTCCTTTCTTTTCTTTTTTTTTCTTTTGCTTTTCCCTTTTGGCGCTGGTTAGCTTTCTCGCCAGTCACCGCTAAACTCTGTACAAATACAATTGGCTTAGAGCAGACATTATAAATGTTGATCTCCCCTTCATGTCATAACCAAAAGATCAAAAAATAAAAATCCTCTTTCATGTCAACTTGTAACTGAACCGTAAATAAATGAAAAAGGAAAAGGAAATGGAAATAATGCACCATAATTCAATCAAAAAGAAACTATACCTGAAAAGCGTGACTTTATTTTTTTTATTTGTTGTGTTTGAATGCACAAGAGAAGTTCATTTCAAATACAGTAAAAAATAAGACTAAGCAAAAATTGCAAATTATTATCTTTCACATCTCAATGTATGTGCATAGATATTGATATTTAAAAGTTTATATATTTATTTGATAGCTACATGTGAATGTCCAGACGAGTGAGGGTAGTCTAATTGGTTATAAACCCTTCTAATTTAACCATAGATTAAGGGTTCGAGGAACGGCATCCTTTCCTCTCTTTGTCAGAGCTAAAACCGGATAGAGTCGTTAGGCGGGAGAAAAAAAAATATATGAGGCTGGATTCTCTGGAGAGGCCCTGGGAATTTCCTGGTTAGACCCAGCTTGTCTCCAGCCACAAAGTCATCCATCTCTTTTTTTTATTTATTTTTGAATTATAATAAAGAATTTTGTGCTAAGAGTATTAAAAAATAAATACATCGTCAATAGTCACCAAATTGCATTTATTTAACAAAACTTTATCCACGCCCAATACGTTGCCTCAAAAATAAAATCAAACTAAAAATAAAACACGTGTCTTCAAGATTCACTACGTGTTCCCTACTCAATTGTGCTGACGTGTATCCTTATCACACGTAGGCACTCTCCTTCACGTTTTCAATCTCATGCAACCCAATCTACGCTAACAACTCTTTAATTCCGCAGTTCAATCATGATCATAAATCGGACACTATCACGCTTTTGAAACTTCTACCTCTCCCCCAAAAGAAAAAAAAAAAAAAGAAAAAGAAAATCTACTTCTAACGCTTGCAAACGACTTGCAAAGGCCAAAGCGGGGATGCTTATCTGGAATAGGCAAAGTCAAAACCAAAATTTGGCTGACTCTACTTTTACAAAGATTGTGCTTCGTTGACACGTGGCCACACACAGACATTTTGCACGCAATCATCACGCGCTTTTCTTTGCTTCTTTCTTTCTCTCTTTCTTCTCTTTTGAATAACGCGACGGTCAAGTCCAAAATTAGGTGTCGGACAGAGAGGATCTATACAAGACTTTCTGTATTGCGTCAAGCAATCTCGAGAGCCAGAACTAAAAAATAAGGCCTGCTAATCGCGTGAGCATTGTCAACTTGATGGTTGGTGTTTATTTTTTGCAACCAAATTGACAAGGAGGATTTTTTTTTCTTTTTTTTTTTTTAATTAAAAGTTTTGTAGGCCGTTTGGTATATATATTCAAAACTATTTATAGCAGTTAAAACTATAAAGATGATTTAAACTGTCATTTTAAATTATAGAGATTCAACATCCAAACTCTTTCCCTCAAGTTTATATAGTTAAATTATTTTTTACAGTAAAAACTATTACATTTTCATTTTTTTTTTTACAAACTATAATTTTCAAACATCAGTTCATGTATTAAAGTTGATGTGCTGTTTTATTCTCGTTTTAAATATTTACGTTTTAAATACCAGTTTAAAACCACCACTTAAGCCATGTAATTCAAAACTTACAGTTCAAACTATAAAAATCTAAGTCCTACTATTCTAAATTTGTGCACCAAACGAACCATTAGATGTTTCTATTGAGGACCATATGCTGCAGGTGCTACATTCAATATCTAATATTTAAACATTGGTTAAGTATTTGATTTTCTAACATCATTTGTCTACATCTGATCACGAAAGATTCACTTGGATTAAACGCTCATCGATATCAGATAATAAAATATTTCACATTGGTTACTTATTTGATTTTCTTATCATCTGTGTATGTGTGATCACGGAAGATTCAATTGGATTATACACTCATCGACGATAGATAATAAAGTAGACGACTCTTCGTATTTTTTAAAAGGTATTATTTTTTAGACAAAATATACAAGTTTTCAACTTTTTAGACGATTTCACCTACTTCGGCATGGGTTGTAAAACGTTTAAAATTCAATTCTCCTTATATTTTTGCTTGTAAAGGATAATTTCCCTATGTACGCAGTCATGTACAGCGAATACTGACAATTCATTGAGATCATAGCATATTTGTCAATAAGTAGTGGAGAAGCCATTGGACAATCCAAAGGGACAAATAGCTCAGTTGGATCACAGGTTTGAATAACAAGTTTAAATTGAGAACGGTAGCAATTCAAACTTTGTAATAGAAAATATTATAATAAAATTGGTTCGAATTAAAATGAGTTAGACCAAATTGATGTTTCTAAACCGGCTAAATTTTTAGCGTGCACATTAATTCTTTGTTAAAAATATTGATAAAAATCATGGAAACATCTGTAGAGTGAATCCAATTACATTCATGGAACGGAAATGCCATAGCTTATTGAGTGGAAAGAATTCAATCCACTGTAGGACTTGCTGATTGCTCTCCATGTGAGTGGATCATGAGTCCATGATTAGGAAATCCTTATTTAACTTCGTTAACTATTGCCCTTTTCTTTTCCTGAAAGTTTCCTTTTGCAAAAGAAAATGTAAAATAAAGCAAAGGATAAATTTTATAAATTCTTCCTAAACTTTTGCACGTGTCAAAATGCTCGTAAACTTCAAAATGTACCTGTTTTGCCCCCTGATCTATCTTTTGTCTCCAAAGCTCCCCCCTCCGTTAGATTCCGTCCAAAATATTAACGAAATGTCACGTGTGATACACGTGCTAGGGGCAAAAGAGTAACAACAAGATAGAATTAGGAATTTTTATTAGTAATTAGGGCTCAAAAACAAAAAGAAAAGGTTTTCCTCTTTCCCTCTCTCTTATGCTTTGCCTGATTCATCATTTTGGCTTAGAGATTGTAATTTTTTCGCCCTTTTGGGCGAAAAATTAACCACGAATGGTGAGTTCTAGCCATACTGCTGAAGATGGTTGGTTTTTCTTTAACCTTCACTCTTTTTCATCGTTTTTCAACGAGAATAAGTATGTTTGGTCGACTTAGTTGTGATGATATTTTTGCCTTTCTGCTCTTAGAGGAACCATGCTTTTGCTTCTGCATTTTGGGACCACATGAATTGAAAATTTTGATCTTGTGCCATGAGGGGGGCCTCTGTTTGTCATTTGGTTACTTGGGTGAGGGACCAAATCGGATGAGTTTATTCCAAGACATGTTCTCTTTCCCACACCATGGTTTGCTTATTTTTTTATGTCTTATTTTTAAATATTGGTAGAAGGAAAGTTTTTTTTCTTTTTATTCTTGGACATTTGAATTCTTTTGTTCATTTCGTGAATATTCTGCAGATGTTTTTCATTTTGGTGCTGCATTATGTGGGACGGTTTATAGAAGTTGATGGTGGGCAAGTATATCACGGTGGACAAATTAAAAGCAAGGAGATTGTGACATTGATCTAATCTCAAATTGTGGAATTGGATAATTTTTTCATGGATGCATTTGGAAGTATTGAAGCGGGTAGTTATCACTTGAGGGTTTTGGATCGTTTTGGGAAGTTAGAGAATGATGCTCGCTTGTTGAAGTACTTGAAGATTTGTCTACTGGAATCAGGGGTAGTGGATGTTTTCAAAGAGCAGATTGGTGGTGAAAATTGTTTTGAAAGTCAAGATTCAATTGTTTTAGATGACAATGGTCCTTCTGCTATGTAGGAATATGAAGTGAATTATTTGGAATTGGCTCTTTTTTTGAGACGTTCATTTTGTGTTCATATCCTATTTGGGGTTTGATATCTTTTGACAAAATGTCCGTACTGTAGTGATAGTCTTTTTTTGGACTTTTGATGTTTTTTTTTTAGGCATAATCAACAATAGACATGGATTATACTGTTAATAAATCACTCATGAATTTAGTTCTTCACTTTTTGTACCATGATGACAAGTATTCTTATCAATGTTCTAATAGTAGCTTAGTAAAATATGGTCAAGAAAGTGCTTCTCTCTTGAAACGTTTCTACTTGCCGTTGACAAAATTTTCCAAGAACATTGGAGAAACATAAGAAGCATGTCTTTTAATAAGTGGCAATACATCAAAAAAAAAAAAAAAAAAAAAGCAAACATCAAATGAGCACAAAACAGAATAATACAGATCAACACCATTTCTAGCTTTTTGACCTTTATTAAGAGATTGAAAATTTCCTCATCTTTTCTCCCAACTTCAGCATGCAACTCCAATAACATCTTATTTTTTGACGCTATTTCGAGTCGAACTTTAGTGGCTTTTTCATCTAATTGAGCAAAAGCCTCTACAGTTCTGTCATTTGAATCAAAAGTCTTTGGTCTTTGATAATTAACTTCATCAACCCATCCAACAAATCCGCACTCAGGTTCAAATTTATTCTGCAAAAAAAAGTACTAAAACTTGACAAACCCAAAAACCTCTTCTAGCAATCAAAAATACAAAATCTAAGTAAAAATTAAAAAAAATTCAAGGATAAAAAATCAAAGTAAAATTAAAAAAACAAAATTAAGTATCTATTTTTGCAATAAAAAGTTATAGCTTAAAAAAAAAAAAAAAAAAAAAAAAAAAAAAAAAAAAAAACCATGTTTGCAGCACCATTATTCATAGCAAGAATTTACCCATGATTACACGACTATAGCTCAACAACAAAGAGAGAGAAAAAACACATCTTGCAGATTTAAAAAAAAAAAAAAACATGTTTGCAGCCCCACCGTTCAAAGCAATAAGTTTTTCCTTATTACACAACAATAGCTTGACAATCAAAGCCCAAAAAAAAAAAAAAAGACACTTCCTGATAGGGAAAAAAAAAAAAAAACTTAAAAGTGCCTTGTAGCGGCTGCATCCAATGAATCGTCTCCCTCTTCAGTTCTTGCCATACATATTACAGCTTCAAGACCACATTGGCACTTTAATGGAGCTTTTGAATCAACTGGGGACTCCATATGAGAAGAGCTTGCTCCACCCTTACTGTTACTTCCTTTCATTGACACTTCTCTCTTTATGTTTCTTCTTAATCTTTGTTTCTTTTATTTTTTCCCTCTTTTCTTGCTTCTGCCAGCCCTAACCAGCTGATATACCAGAATTTCGACGCATAAAAGATGAGTTTTGGAGGGAAGGGTATTTAATAAAGCAATAAATTCATAACAAACTCTAAAAATTTAGACAACTCAGCTTTCCCGTCAATATTTTGGACTGAATCCGACGTAAGAGGAGCTTTGGGGCAAAAGATAAATGAGGGACAAAACATGTATATTTTGAAGTTCAAGGATATCTTGACATAGGTACAAAAATTCAGGAGAATTTATAATATTTATCTTAAAGCAAATTCTACCCTTTTGCGTACCGTATGCAAATTTTGATGTCAAAATTTTGTGCTAGTGCTAGCGTTGTGTTGGATTTAGCTAATATGTTCTTTTTTTTGTGCTTTTTTATGTCCCATGACTCGTACACATCAATTAAAATGTTTTTACCCGTATGATTAATAATATGATATTTTAGTTGAATAATATAATGTTACTGAGAAGACATGAAAAAGATGAAATATGAGCGGTATTTGTTGTGTTAAACATTTCTATTAAACCCTGTTTTTACATGCATCGAAATTCTTATTTATACATGTTGTTATTTTCTAAAGAGAATTTATTTTTAACAACCAAACGATGAAAATAAGTTTTGTTTTAACATTTGTTTAAAATGTTTTCTAATTAATTATAATGTAAAACTCTCAATAATTAAAATAAAAAAAAAATTATTATAGCTTAAAGCTTTTAAATACTACAGCTTTTAAATTTAAAAGTTTAATTTTAATTAACCTGTCAAAAAAGAGCCGTTAATTCTTATAACTTTTAAATTGAGCATAGTAATTACCCTAATCTTGGCGAAAGATTCCCCACCAACCTCATCTATTTTGAAATTATTCGAACGGTACGTACTAATGTGATGTCAGAGACGGAGAAAATCAGGGGCTTGAACTTTTTTTCCCTCTAAATATTAATAAGTACATATAATATAAGCCCCCCTCATTCAGTTTTTTTCTTTTTTTAAAAAAAAAAAGGATAAAGCGCCCCTCTATTTAGTAAAAAAACAAATGTAAAGCCCCTCCATTCAATCAAAGCGCATCAATAAAGCCCAAGCAAGAAAACCCAAACCTCAACTAAAATGAGAAAGAAATAATTTAAAAAAAAAAAGGGAAAAAAAGGTATATGTTCCATGCACCCACTCTTACAATACTTTTACTCGTGTACATAGAGAAAAAAATTTAGCCTTCATAACAAGGTTATTACAAAATATTTTAATATATGAAAACTTGTCGTGGATAATTATAGTACATTAATAATTGTTAAATTTATATAAAATTTTATTGTAGTTATTATTAACCTCTAATATAAATTCCTGGACGGGCTTCGTCATTGTGTAATATTTCTTTAAAACATATGATACCATAATGATAATAACTATACATATGAAAGAAATTAGATAATAAATAGATTGATAGAACGGTATACCAACAAGCAATTGATTACGTAAAAAAAAAAAAAAAGAAGAGAGAGATAAAAAGTTTTTTTTTAAAAAAAATAAGAGTGTCCCTGCAAGTAAGTTTATTTTTTAAAAAAATAAACTATAACAACTTTCTTCATTCTCCTCCTTACTTCAAACGTACTTAAAACAAATGGGCCATAACTAGTACTCCTGCTTCCTCTTGAAACACAAAAGAAGTGCCAAAAACCACCTACATCTCCCGCTGAGCAAGGCCTCAAATGGCCGGTGATTGGTGAATCCTTGAGTCCTTATCCGAAAGCCGAAGAGTTTCATCCTAAAAATTACGACTCAAAAACTACTCAATGAAAATCTACAAAACCAACATCCTCGGAGAAAACACTGAGTTTGTTTGGGAAGCTTGTTAGAAAAAACAATGTTAGAGTTTATACAGTGTAAAGTTCTCACATGCTACATGCTATAGTGAAAAGTAAAAGTTTGTTGCAATGAAAACTCTCCCAAACTACAATGTTCAAGTTCAAACTTCAAGTTCGAACTAACTTTCCAACTGTCTTTCCTCCCTGACCAAACCAACATCTATCTTTTGAAATTTATTATACATCCATGTAAAGATTGGACATCAAATTTGAAAACGGGCTGCATTAAAAGGAGTAGATATGAGGCAAGCATTCCATCTAACAAGTTTAAATAGCAGAGAACTAATTCAGCGCAAATAACAACAACAACAATGAACTAATGTTTGTATATGGGTAATGAGTTGTCTTTTTTCTTTTTTAATCAAGGGGATATATATATATATATTACGTTTTTGATTGATGATAAGATAGAGTAGTTAAAGATCTTAGCATTACACTTGATCACATAAACAGAATGAAGTATACGTGGGCGGTTGCATGTGGGACCATGAGAACGGGATCACCTTTTAGAAAGGCTCTAAGTGACTTCAAGCATGCTGGTTTCACCATTCCAAAGGGATGGAAGGTATGCAAAATCTTTATGTAACTCTCGAGGTATACTCTTAATTGTTATAACCTCAGAGATGTACGCATTAACTACAAGATGAAAATTGTTTAAGTACAACATGACATAGTAATATTCAACAAGAAGTTTGTTACTCAGGCCATTAGAATTTGTACCATTCGGAGCTTCAACGGTAGAGATATTTAGGGATTTTAAACTTGATAAGTGTTCAAAGTCACA
>CAMOHE010004953.1:662-24526 GCA_946598075.1 Artocarpus hirsutus
TGGAATTTACCAAATACAGTTTCTTCCGGTTTAAAAGATTGGAATTTCTTGTTTTGCCAAAGTAGAAATTTTTCTGTATTAATCTTATTAAAAATTGACCATTTGATTAAATAGTACCCATAAAATATATATATATATATATATAAATGTGTGTGTATAAACTCTTGTTATAGTAATTTATCATTGTTTTACTGATCAAATCTTCCATTCTCAACCGAACAATTCAAGATACGGCCAACCTGGGCAATTAAGATATATATATATATATAATATATGTGCTCATATATATATATATATATATATATGTGTGTGTGTGTGTGTGTGTGTGTGTGTTTATATATATGATTATCTGCTTGCCCTTCAGCCGTAACACCGATTAAGGACGGGTTGGTGCACAGCCTAGGAAAAGGATACTCACTCGGATATCTAATATATCCGTACATGTAGTTGTCGTTTTGCCAAAATTAAGCATAAAAAATATCTGGTCTCGGTAAATAACGACAGGTTTGGCCTCATATGTATATATGATCTCTCGGCCAATGCATTAGGCTTATTAACCCCATCACGAAACTACAAATTAATTAAAAGCTTCTTGAAAGTTGGAAACCTTTTTGTACGATACATATGATATTTTCTTCTTTCGATTGATTTTCTGTTGTTTTTATTGATGACGTTCTTTTCGAGCTGCAAAAGAGGTACAATATTTTGGACCCGTTTGAGAATGTGGTAGTAATCACATTTTACGATTCTATCTTATTTTTATTATGGTATTTTTTCTCATAAAATTTAAACCAAAAGTTGGTTGGAATCAATATAGTTCAAACTTAATGAGCTAATAGATACCATGTTTTATTGCATCCTCCAACCTTTTTTTTTTTTTTTTTCTTGAGATTCACTTTTTGATGCACGGTTAAGTAATTCTCTTATCTATGTTTAGGAAAATGAATTCTAGGGACAGTGGGATACCATCTCTATTCCCGTATTTTTACACTAACTTCTGAGCTGCTTTTTTTTTTTTTTTTAATTGAAAGATGCAATCTGCTTATGTAACAATCTTGCAAAAATCTCCCAATTGAAAATTGGTAAATCAGAATTGGCTACAAAAATTGGGATTAAATTAGTTGACATCGCTAGCATTTTTCTTGGGAAAATATTTTTTGTCGTTTGTATTGTCACAAAACAAATGTGGAATCTTGCCAAGTGTCATAATTTTTATTACGCGATCTTGGCCTTGAATTATTCTCACAAATATTATGGTGCATCACTAAAAGTGATAAATACAATAATGTTATTATACATTTAGATGGACCTAAAATATTAATGTCCCCTTTCTCGTTATCTAGAGGTTCAAATCACAATTCAAAAACTTTTACTACAGTTCTATCATCAAAAATATAAATTTATGTTCAAACCTACCAACCAAACAGGCCATAATTTGATATCAAACTCTCTAAAACGGTATTCCTCTAGTTCACCCTAAATTGTTCTTTGCACTTTGCAGTAGTGTGATGGAGACTTACCAAAAGGAGATGCAGGGACTATCTGAGAAGATGTTGGAGCTGATTCTCAAGTCTCTGGGGGCAAATCACGAAGATTTAAAATGGGCCAGGCCCAAAAACGTGTTCTCTAATGCACAGGCCCTCCTGCAGTTGAACTCTTACCCAGTCTGTCCAGACCCAACAAGAGCCATAGGCCTGGCCCCACATACCGACTCTTCATTGCTCACTGTGCTATACCAGAGTTGCCAGGGCCTCCAAGTCCAGGGGGAGGGGGTTGTTGGGTGGGTGCCTGTGCACGCAGTCAATGATGCACTCATTGTGAATCTGGGAGACTTGATGCACGTTCTGTCCAACGGACGGTTCAAGAGCGCGAGGCATCGTGCCGTTGTGAACAAGACACGTCATCGTGTGTCCGTTGCGTATTTCTATGGCCCACCAAAGGAAGAGAAGCTATCACCGTTGATACAGATGATTGATGGTGATCATCCTCCTCTGTACCGTCCGGTGACATGGAGCGAGTATCTTGAAGTCAGAGCAGTACACTTTGACAAGGCACTCGAGGCCATTAAGAATAACAATGTGTGACACTGCTTTGCTGGGCTACCCTTTGTTTATGAACATGTTTTGTCAATAAATCGCCTTAATTGGGAGTGTCATTTTTTATAAATTCATTTACCAAAGCAGAGTTCCATTTTTGATAAATTCTAAAACGGTACCAAAAAAAATAATAATAATATTTTAATGGCGCTAAAAACTACCATATCTACATTCATAAATATTGTTGGTTTATGCCATCATCTAAAGGTGACAATTCATGCTACCTGATCATGTTTGTATTCATTTATTAGTCGTGTCAAAAAAATCAACCCAAACAGGACCAATTTATAAAATATGCTAAAAAATATCAACCCAAACTCGTTTATTTGTTATATTATTGTTGATCATGTCAGCTGGTATGACCTTAAATCAAAAGATTGCATATGTAATCGCTATAATTGACTTATTAAACAGATGTTAACATGCTGGTCAAATTATCTCAAGAAAAACAAGTAAAGTTTGATTACAAACTTTAAAATTCATATTATTTGTAAATAGAATACATCATATAAACTTTTGTATTATTATATATCAAAAAGCTTGTCAATCCAAGTTAAGTTGGTCAACCTAAAGGCGGGTTAGCGGGTTTGGATTTACCTCATGCTTTTGTGTTAGTGTCGCTGTGTCATGACCCATATTGCCATCCACATAAATCTCATAGTTAAACAGACACTATTTAATAGGAATGCCTACCGCAATATCCGATCGTTAATTTACAAAATAGACGTTAAAAAAAAAATCCTCATAAGTCATCATGTTTAATTATAACAAAAGGATCTACATAGCTAAAACTGGATCATTTTGCTTCAGCCAAGCATCTAGTCACCTGATATTACCAAGTCTAAAGTATCCAAAAATACTATAAGCAAAGATGTAAGATTATAGATAACAAGCAATATATTATATGGAGAAAGTATGAACAATATCTATCTTTTTTATAAGGGAATTAGCCATATCAAAAAGAGCTCCTTTACATTATACCCCACCCTGTAATTTGAACCAAAAAAAAAAAAAGAAAGAAAACCTTTTCCTCCAAGTATTTTCTTCACTAAAAGTTAGCTATGGTATGATGAACTTTCTCCTTTTGGGTTTGGTTATGTGTAAAGACCTAAAAACCCTTGTCACCATCTACAAAACGGTTAATGTACTAACATAGATGTCTAACTTATAAAGGGTCCAACTGTATTTTTCCTTTGTGTACAAGGGGGTGAAAAGGTAAAACCCCATTTTGTCAGGAAAAGGGCGAAACTAGACTGTCACTGCCAAAGCTTAACACACTTGTCATGACTAGCTGAAGCTATTAAACCAGTAACCTTTGATACCGCCAGAGAAGATACAAGTTTGTCGTGCGCTTGTATGCTCATTGTTTTGTTCTCAACCATGTTCCAAATCTCCAAACTCTGGATTTTTCACCATAATAAGAAAATGAAAACCCAGCGAAAAGATTTAAGTTTCAAGCATGGTAAATTGGTTTTGTCGCTGATATAAAAAGCAATTGGTGTTACAGATTTAGAATCCTAGCCCTTTACTAACAAGAGAAATAATAATAAAATATAGAAAGAAAAAGAATCCTGAAAGCACATGCAGAAAATTTATAATAGTTCACCTTTAACAGCGAGCTATATCTATTTTAAGCCACTGCAAAATTCCACAATCATGAAGAAGATTACAAAGAAATCACACACTTGCACATCTCTCAGAGTCAGCATTTTTCTCACTAATCTAATCCCCAAAACTGGCACTCCCTCCACCCACTACAAGATTAGACCAACATACTAACCTCTGTGTCAAGGCGATAATTAGACCCCACACCCCGCAACAATTGGAACACACACTAGCTATGCCTATCATGTTTGCTTGTCACAGCGTAGCAATTCTATAAGTTGTAATCTTTCCTCATCCCTTGAGGCATAGTACACCAGATTAGAAGAACATGTTGTATTGTTTAAATGCAGTATTATTATCTGGCTATGTCTTTTTATTGTCTAACTTAAAATGACCTCTCTCCTTAATACAATTGACACTATTAATTAATAATCCAAAACTTGAGTGTACTGTCGTGTATCGTCCTACCTTCTACTGCATTAAAAACAGCCTATCATGATCATCATAGCTTTAGCCAATTTTTAATTCCTAATTTTTTTTTATATACCTTAATGTTTATCAAACGGTGTTATGACAAGTATCAATGATGAAAAGCATTTGGTAATGAGACTAAAAGGAAAGAGAATTATAACTTGCCTCGTAACAGCCAATCACCAAAATAGGATATATTGGATGAAAAACGCAAGTGTGGAATTTGTTGCCAGTGCAGCTCAACTCATGAACTGGCTCCCCTTTGCTACCGGGCCCAACTCTCCACACTCTAACCAAGTCATCGCTCACAGATGCTAGATACTCGCCTGACGAATTCCAACAAACAGAATGGACTACATTTTTGTGACCCTGAGATGACAATCCCAAACAAAAGAGCAATGTGAATGCAAGAAAAACGCTTACAACTTTGAAAAACATATATAAAGCAAGAGCAAGACAGAAAGGCAGAAGCAGAAGCCTTCAATGTAACGTAGGGGAAAAAAAGGTGCCCAGCACCAGAAAATTTGCTTATAAAAAGGGCCATAAATTGAGTGCATGAGCAGGCTTTTCACTCAAGCACAAGTTCTTATAATGAAAAACAATAATATAGACAACCCATCACAACAAATTACCCAAATATTCAAGCACATAATCTATTATATTAGCATCACAACAATTTCCACCTGACATTATTATTTATGAAAGAGTCAATCTGAGAATAAAAAGAATTAATCAAAGTTCACAATTAACCTGTAGCTTGAGCCTGCAAACTTGAGTCTCCACATCAAGTAGGGATACAAAATTGTCCGCTGCAGCAGCGAGAATCCTTCCAGAACAAGGTTGAAACCTCAATTGGGTTGCTCCACCCTGACAAAAGTTTCAAAACTTATCATTATTTTCTTTTAATAAGAAACAGAGAGAATCTTGTTAAAAAATTAGAGACAACCGTACATAATTTGTTTACTTTCTGGCAAAAGTTATGTTAATTGTATGAATAGCGGTAAAAGTAAAACATAGTTCTGATGTTTGATAGATTTTTGACGAGAAACATGATTTATACCTTGTAAACTCCAGCACTACTACCGTTCTTTACGCCCCAATATCTTATCTCACTGTTGTTATCACAGGAGCAGAGAAGGTCTTCTTTGCTAGGGTGGAAGTCCAGAGACATAACAGCCGTAGAATGCCCAGTGAAAGTCCGAATCGAATAACCAGGCTGCAAAATGAAATCATTCAACCATTAAAGCACATCAAAAGAAGATAAATAAAAGGAGGGATTACATAGTAGCCGAACAAAATGAAATATACAAAACATTATTACCACCAAACAGCCTTTGAACACAGTTCATTTTCTCCTTTTTTGTAACAAATAGACAATGCCTCAAATGACTGGAGGAAGAATACAACATCATAGCAGAAACATATCTCAACCACCATTTTTAAAATTTTTTAAACTGCTTCTAGGCGGTTTCACCCGAGTATACTCAACCAAAAGAAACTGTCAGAAATAGCATTGACAAACCAAGGTTGCGCAAAGAAATTATTCATTCATTGATCAACATTTCAATCGGCGCCAGGAAACAGAAAATCACAACTTAAAACTGTCAAATCCAGTATCAACTGTGCAAAAAAGCACATCTTATGTGAAAACCAGTCTTTGTTGCTTCATTCTTATTCAATTTGAGTTGAATTTCTAAATACTTGGCCCCAAAAATTGGATGTATTAAATAATGGCAACAAGATGAATACGTGTTTTCTTTTAAAGCCAAAAATAAAAAATAAAAAACCACACACACACAAAAGTACAAGTATTAAAAATATATATATATATATATATATATAATATATAAGCATTCTGGTACCATATCACAAGCATACTAGTCAGATTCATTTCAAACAACTCAAGAGGCCCAACAATTTTCTAATGGAAAACAGTTGCAGATATCTAGATTCCATGGAAATAAAGGAATGTGTTCACTAACATTGTCAGCATCCCAGACCCTGACAGTTTTGTCGGCAGAAGATGTGGCGAGCCTCAACGCATTAGAACTAAAACGGACATCTGTTATCCATTGTGTATGCTCTTCAAGTGCAGACTTCATCGTGAAGGACTCGGTGCACCACAATGTAGCCTGGGTACCAAAAGCCATCAGGGTAAAGAATGTTACATCGCTTGTAAACACCAAGAACCAACCAAAAGTGTTGAATTTTTGACACTCATAATAGCAATACTAGCATTTCACGTGTTAATAACATTTTTCAGAACAATTTAAATCCAGCCCAAAGCTTACTTTTCGATCGTGTCCACCTGTAGCCAGCAATTTCCCATCAGGTGAAAAGTGACAGCATTCAACTTTGCTTGTGCTTGCAGAAATACCCCGTGCTTCCTTAAAGGAGAAGCCTATGGTTTTAGACAAAAATCTTGTAAATCCATGTTCTATACAATCGAAGCATCATTCAAAACAAATTAAACAATAAGAACAACAATAATAATATGTAATTGAATAACATAGACGTTTGTATGCGTTATACCTTTGCTGACATCTCCAAACCGAGTGACTCTATCTCTAGGAACAGCATCATCAGATAAAAAAGACTCAACATTATCCTCTAGAGACCCATCATCAACAAAATGGTCAACATTACCCTGTAATGGATTACTCCATCTCATTATTAACCGCTAAACAAAATGCTAAAGATAATAGTCGACAAGAAAATAGCATTCGCTTGATTAGAAATGGCACATGCTAAGGTAAACATAGCCCAAACGCCAATGAGAATCCAAACCTCAAAAAAATAAAATAAATAAGTTCTACAAGTAACTTGGGTGGTACATATCATTAGAATAGCAAGAAAAAATTGGTGCCCAAACTATCATAAATTGGTTAAAGCTAACAAATAGATATTCTGAGCAGAGCAAAAGGTACGATAAGAAATAACTGCAAAATTGCTCAATTAGGTCCATTATAATCTATAACCTTGAACCTTCGACTTGTTCAGTATTTACATGTTTGAAACTGCATGGAAGCCACTAAATTAGCTAAAAGAGGAAAAACAAAAAGAAAAACACATGCGCAAGCATGTCAATCTCAACCGCTTTCTTTTGCATTTAGAAGTCTATTATGGAGATGCCATTTCCAAACCGCTAGTAGAGGCAAAAACCTCTACTTCATTCTCTTCATTATGAACAAAACCTTTTTGTTTCTTAAATTATTTACAGCTCCTAATACGAGACAACAATAGCTAAAATGGAAGCGAGCAGTAAGTTGGAAGTAGCAAAACAATCAAAACAGTTCACTATTAGGATGACCAAGAAGCCTAAGCCTAATAAATGGAGGGGAAAAGATAAAAGATACATCAAAAACAAGAATAAGACAGGTAAGAATACCAATATAATTAGAAAATACCAATATAATTAGAACTGAATGTTGCTTACCAATTGATTTGTTGCTGTTGTAAGTGGGCCAATACCATCTGAGCCAAACATAAGCAGAGGCTTTGAGGAACTACCCTTGTGGGGCAAAGTTGGCATGGACATGGTGTCAGCCGGTGTATGAGTGGAAGGTGAGGAGGGTGAACTGGGAGATGGTCCTGTGGTATTTGCCGTGCCTGAACTATTGGCAGGACCTGAAGATGACACGGGTTGCTTCCTCTTTCGCCCAATTTGACCTTTTGATGTCTTAAACAAAAGGATAGATAAAATAAGTCAAGAGAGACTAACCCCAGTAAATAATTTTCCAATCCTAAAGAAGACAAGAAAATTTACAACCGTTAACCAAAAATTTTCAAACCAAACCGACTTTGGCATTGTGGTGAGATACATTCAAATCTTAAAATTAAACAGGAGAAAGGAAAGTAATCTAAGCAAAACTGAGAGAATAGGGACATATAGCAAGAGAGATAAAGCAAGAGTTGCCCCAGTTATAAAAAGATCCCTGAAGGAAATCTGCATTTTAAAATTATGTATTTGAGCTGAATAAGATCAAAGTGAAAAAGATGAGACAGAAAACAGGTTACAATTATAGTGGAACATGATAGGAAAGTAAACCTGGTCATGTCCTTGAAAGGAACCAGACATGCTACCATCTACTGTAACACTGCCCGCACCAATCACTTTATCTTGCTGGCGCATTTGACGGTTTGAACTCTGAGGAGTTTGACTTGACAGCATATGCTGCTGCGAATATTGTTGCCGCTGTTGACTGTTATTCTGCGTTTGTTGCTGCTGTAACTAAGACATGAACCAAATCATAAGCAGATAATACCGGGAAGCTTAGAAGGAATTACCAATCCTAAGCTGTAGAAGAAACAGTAGTACCTTAAGCATCATATCAGGATCTGAACGAGGTAGTACAGGGCAACCAGCAGGGACAGGTGATCCAACATTAGATACATCCCCAACAGAATTTAATTGGCCATCCTTACCAAAACTCATATTCCGATTGCTGATAAGCATTCTAAGCCTTCTGGACTCCATATCATTGGCGGATGGGGATGCTAAGTTTTGTTGTGCCTGAAGCAGAAGCTGCTGCTGAAGTTGATTGAACGGCTGAGGTGACTGCATCAAAGGATTCGATTGTGGAAGAAGTCCAGAACAAAACCGGTCCAGTCCCTAAAAACGAACAAATGTCTTCAAAAAACAAAACCCACAACTACCCACTTACAGCGAGAATTTCTTTAAGATTATCATGAACATATCATGCTACATTCTGTGCACTCTATGCAGCATAGAACAACACTGTTCATCATCATTAAGGGTTAAAAAGTTTCCGGAGATTTACTTTTTTTTTTTTAATACCTATGTGAGTTTTTTTTGGTACTCCTATCTTGGAATTAGTTACTCGTTTTGATCTGATATTTATCAGGCTCTGGTATGCTAGTTATCTTTATCCAGCTACGGCAGACTATGGTTTACAAAACAAAACCCAGCAGTTCGCTTAACAGCAAATTGCATTTACCCACTGAATCAACTACTGCCGATCAACCAGCTTTGTCTTTACGAAACAGACCACGTCAAAGGTATATCGTAGAGGAATGCAGAAGCAATATAGAATTGGGTTTCTGTGACATACCGGCAAAGGCCATCCTTCCAGGGTCAAATTGTTACCACCTTGACTTGGTCCTGTATGAAGATCCAAAACTGTTAAAGACCAATTTTCATGTCAAAATCGTACAGGGTAGGACTAATAGAATAACGACTAACATAACCATTGAAATAAAGCGTCAAAATAACAAGCCCTAATAATATATTACAGTCCTCAAAATCCCTTTCCAAATTAAATTATAACTATAAGTATTGCAACAAGCTTCTTGGCACCAAAAAAAAAAAAAAAACAAAACAAAACAAAACACAAAAAACAAGCCGTACAAGGTCAATTGCAAGTTCATATAAGTTCAGGTTTTCATAATCAAACCTAACTGAGAAGGGCAGAACAAAGAAGACCCAAAAAAGAAAAAGAAGAAAGAAAACTAAAACAAAATTTCCAGGGAAGGAAAAAAAATTAATACCATGAATTCCAATCAATGATCCTTCTGGACCAGCAACTTTAGAGTTCATCATCTCACCTTTATCCTGTTATAGCATACAAGGCATATTAAGATACGAAACTTGCCATCATATTCACATAGGAACGAACAAAATTAAAATACAATGGACCTGTGTTGAGACAGGAACAGAGGGGTGTTGCTGGCTTAGATTCTGCACTTGCTGAATGTTTCCAGAAATACCCCCAGGTAAGCCATGTAGCATTTGCCTGCAAGGAAGTCAGTGCTATAACATAAAGCAAAAAATTGCATATAAAAAGCCCAACCGAATAAGGGGTGGAAAAATAATAGAATTGAATTGTGATCTGATAATAATAAAAATACGATTTTAAATAGATTACCCAGAAGGCTGGCCACCCAAAGCAGCTGCTTTCAACAATGATGCCTGATTAGGATCCAGAATCTGACCAACATTGTCACCTAACCTTTGCTGCACATCAAATCTATCATTAATACCCAAAACGAAATGATGAAAAGACACATCTCTAGTTTATCTCAAAAATTGTACCCTCATAGCCGCATCATCAAGAGTGTCCTTCTGTTGCGGAAGCTTTAATCTTTCCTCATACATTTGTGCTGCCAAGGCACTTGCAGCAGTAGGACTCTGCGTCATAAGCATGTCGTTGCTGCCAACAAGTGCATTGGCCACACCATTCAAAAGCTGGCCCCCGTCTCTCCGCTGCTGCTGTTGTTGCCGTTGAGCATGCCTCTGAAGCAGAAGCTGCTGCATTTGCATCTGCTGATTCTGAGGCACCGGCTGTGGCAGCTGAAGCTTCTGCTGTTGTTCTCGAGCCTTGATCAGTTGAGTCTGACATTTCCAAAAAGGCATTTATTTAGAAGATAACAAATAGATTGGGCTAAAAGGGGTGTAAAAAAGTGTCTCCAATATGAAGAATTCTTGTGTAATTTAAAGTAAAAGAATTTATTTCTTTACAAAGCAAAACAAAAGGAGTAACAAAAAGTGGAGAAAGCCATCCACCTCAATGAAAGAGGCAGCTGATTCCGAGTGCTTCTCGTTTGTTCTAGCAATAAATATGTCCCAAAAGACAGACCACCATTCGAACAGAAAACCGCCAGGTGCATCAATAGCTGATATAACATTCAAAAAATCAAATAAGCTATGACAAGATACAAAAATTTACCAACGGGAAATGTTTTTACCAAAACATATCTTTTATGTAATACTCTTACCAACAGGATCTGTAGAGACTTTCCCTTCATCTTGGAAAGCCGTTGCAGTGGCATGCATTTTCCTTTTCATAAGGTAATCATATATATAGACATCCAACCTATCCTCCAAATCAACAGAAAGATTTGAACAATCAGATATTTCACCCATTCAAAAGTCAAATTTGACAGAGGTTAGACCGTCCATTTTCAATATGTATGTCCTCCAAGTCTTTTAGCTCATAAAAATATTAAAAATAAAAATAAAAAAGCGCATTGCTCAAAGTTGGAGAAAGGAAAAGCGTCTATTCAACTAAATGTACCAAAACTTAGCTGAGCTAAATTCGCTTTTTCCCTTTTTTTTTTTGGCTATTTATATGATATAATAGTGAAAAATTATAAAGAATGCAAAGAAAAATTCCATTTCCCATTGCCTGTTTTCGAAAGCTTACAGAAAGCTTATAACAGAAGATCCCAAAATCTCTCCACCGCACCGCCCACACCCCCACCATCCCCCATAACACAGTAAGTCCCCAAAAAAAAGCGTCAAAAGAAAACCCAGAACCCATAAATGAAAATTCCATAAACAGCAACAACATTAAGAGCATGAAAATAAAAATTAAAAACAAAATGCCAAACAAGCTGAGAACATTTCAGAAACATACAAAAACAGTACTGCCCAATACCGGATACCCTTAAAGTGACAACCCTAGACACATTAAAAAAAAAGCGTGTCAGGAACTCACACAAAAAAGCATATTAAAAGATAAATGATCAAAAGTTAAAAAGGTCATCATCATTAAGCAAAGCTCCAACACAAACTGTTTCATTTAAAAATAAATAACAAAAACGAAGCAAGCCCTTGAAGCAAAAGCTCAAACGAAAGCCAAAACCCCAACAAACCTTCACAAAACCCATTTGAGAAAACAAGAAAACATAAAATAAAAATTAAAAATTCAGCTGAAAACCCTAAGACCAAAACCTAAACCAAAAAGCAGCAGACGAAAAACCATTACCAACCCAAAAATCAAATAGACTCCAAAAAACGATTCCCAAGAATAAATAAATAAATAAATAAATAAGAAAATGAAAGAGCGATACATATTTTAAGTGCATGAAACTGTTACTCACATTTTGTCAGCTTCCCAGTTAGTCTGAGACATGGTTTTACAGTGTAATGTAAGGGAGAGACAAAACGAAAGAAGAGGAAATGTGTTTTTAAGGATACAAAAGGAGCGGAAATTCTATTCCTCTGAGGTTTTCAGAACTCAGTCTCTCTACTTCAAAACCTTTTCTCCTTTTTCTTTTTCTTTTGCAGGAAGAAACCTTCCATTTGAAGACGATGAGCTTCCTTTCATGTCATTTTAATGTTTAATAATAAAAAATAATGTTGATTCAATTATTAGTCCCAGAAAAAAAAATAATATTCTGTTTTTCACGTTTCTTGTTTGCTCCCTCTTTTTTGTTTATTATTTATTTACTTATTTATTGGCTTTGGATATGTTCTGTCCTTTTGGGTTGTAGGACTAGGAACGGAGCACTTTTGGGATCGGAAAAAGTCCCGCGCTTTGTCTACTGTACCGCCAACTTTCACGCAACCTTTTCATAAATTCTTTTTTTATTTTTTATTTTTAAACTTTTAAGCATGTTTGATTTATAATTTTAACCACAACTTAAATTATTTTATTATATTATTTTTTTTTATAAAAATTTAAATTTTTATTTAAATTATCTATTCAAATCTATGAACCAAAAAGACTCTACGTTGATGACATATATTTCAAAACCTTTAAATTTATTTAAAATATATAAATTTAATAGCTAAAAGTTGGATACTTGTTGATAAATAATTTTTTTCCCATCAGAGAAATTGTCATTTTCTTTTGTTGATCAAGTTTTTTTCCTTTAAAAAAATACTTTAAAGGATTAAAAAAGTATTAAGATCGTCAAATAATTTCAACCAAAAGCACTTTAACAATTTAAATTAAGTGAAAAAGATATTATATTAAAATCGGTTCAAATTGAAATTGTTTTATTCAAACCAAGTTACCAATTCTTGATTTTATTATTATTTATTTAGATTTATTTGAATTAATTGCAAAGGTTTATAAATAGGTGATTAACTATTATAATTCTCTATGTCTTTATTTACTTTTTGTCATTTATAATGTATTTGAAAAGTAAATTATAACTAAAAATGTTGTCGTATATAAAAGTAATATATTTTTATTTTATATTATAATATATAAAAATTTTATATTATTTAAATTGTAACTCTTGAGTCTCAACTGGTATTCCAAAACACGCTATTACTTTCATCGCGTTATGAAAGTAGTTGCCGTTCTGAGGTTTTTCCTGGGAAATAGATTGACGAATTTTCATTAATAACACAAAATCTCATGACCGGTGGAAATTCAACTGATATTTGAGAGCTAGGAAAAGGACTTGAGAAGTAAAATATATACATTATTTTTTTAAGAAATTTTTCGTAAGGATACTGAAAAAGTAATATCTTTTTTAGCTATCCGATTAAAAAAAATAAAAATTAAGGGAAAAAAAAAAAAGAGAGGAAGAACGGACCGATCCTATCAATCAAGAACAGACCACAAGAATCTCCACCAATTTTTTTTTTTTTAATGATGAAATACACTTTTCATCTTCTCGTGTGAAAGGTCCTTGATGGTGTTGACTAACGTAACAACGGATAACGGTGTGGGCCCAAAATAAACAAGATTTGACAGCTAACCAGGTGAAAGGACTGCCCCCTACCAAAAAAATCCGAATACGTTTGATTTTAGAGACTTTTTTTCATATGAATTTTAGAGAGTTAGTATCGAGTATTTTTTTTTTTTATGGATTTTAAAAAATAGTTTAAACTATTAATTAGTTTTTAAATATATAAAAATTTTATATTATTTATAATTTAAATTATTAATTTTTACTACTTTTTTAAACACACGGTAGAAGTTAGCTTTGAGTATCAATTCCTCGTTCTCACTTTTTTAATTTTTATAATTTTTATTCCTTCTTTTGTTCGTATTTTTAGAGTGTTTAAAAAATATAAATAAAACCATAGCTACAGTTCAAAATACGTAAAATATAAAAGTTTTATATTATAGTAATTTTTTATTTTTTACTAGTACATAAGAGTTACATACTATTTAATAAGAACAACAATAGTTCTAATTGAAATTGCCAATCACCCTACCCTTACTTTCATATTTTCGTTCTTAATTCTCCAATCCTCATAACCTTGTATATATTAAAATATGTTTATTATATTACATTATTTTAAGATGGGTATACGTATCTATTATAGATCATTTCATTAAAAAACATATAACAAGCAAAATACACACAAGTAACTTGGTTTTTGACTAGTTTTTATTCAAAAAAAAAAAAAGATAAGTTTAGTTTTAAGATAAAAAAAATGTAAGCCAATAACTAGACTTTGAAAATCACAATGAGCTTTATTTTCACCTTTTCGTCCTATGTAAATGTAGATAATAACAAAAAGCAGAAAAAAAAAAAAAAGGAACTAAAACAAACGAATTGTGCTTTGAATTCCAGACACAACAATGATTAAAAAAAAAGTGTTCAAAAAAATCCAAAAACTTTGATTCTACAAAGCTGTTTTAACTGCATAGTTCACCTTCAACGAAATCAAAGGCTTTACGCCAATTCACCTAGGCTGATGTCTAAAGATGTACACAACAATTGCTAAAACCAAACACCTAAGATGAGAGAAGTGACAAACAAAATCACATACTAACATCATTTGAGAAAGTGATCTTCACTCCTTGAAATCATCCTTATCATCGACGGGAATCGGTCTGTTCCTCCAGAAAACTGCAAGAGCGCTTCCTCCGAGCTGTCATCGATACGATGATGATGTTACATTAGACAGAAGACTACATGATTAGCAATTAAAATTAACTCAAATGGATGCTATGCTGAGAAAGAAAAAAGAATTTTTGAGAGAGGTAGGAAAGAGTCGAACCGCCATGCAAACCACGCTAACAGCAGAAGGAACGGCTACAAGTGGATTTGTGAAATGCTTTTGAGCAAGCAAAAATCCGAGTGCAGAGCTCTGCAGATAAAATGAGCAAGTCAATATTCCTACAGATAACAATACAAATTTGAAGTACTTGTAGAGAGAGAATGACCCATGCGTTCTACTGCATAAAGCGCAAGACAGTCTATGAGTAGAAAGTCTTGATAACCTCTGCAAAAGCTTTATATAGCTTGTCATAAAAAAATAAATAAACTACTATCTCAGCTTTATAATCGTTCAAGCACTAGTTCCTATTATCCTACCTACAAGGACTATATCAACACAAGTTTTTAGTTTTTGGCAGTTCTGCTTGGAGTGGCCAATTCAAATCTCATTCTCCCCACCCGAGGTCCTACTGACTGATTCGGTGTTCATTCCTAGTTTTGTGAACTTCTTACTTCGATGCGAGCGAATATAGGGGAAGCTTACACAATGGCTTTTCATGGGAAAATAATAGAATATGGAGTTGTGTGTAAGCAATGAAGATAAATATGCACTCCAAGAAATTAGTTCTCAGATAGTTCAGAAGGTATTTACCTGCATACCACACTCTATTGATATAGTGCGAGAAGTGGATTCGCCAAAAGAAATTTTAGAAACCCAATAACCCAGAGCAAATGCAGCACCATGGAGAAAAGCCACTGGCCATATTAGCTGTGCTCCTTGAGCTTTGAGGACTTCTGAAACTTGCCCAATCTGAAACATAATAGTAAATAGTTTAGTTAGCGTCTTTCACACAAAGGAACTCCTACAAAAATACTGTAACGAGGCCATTAATGCAAGCTATAGACAGATCGAATATTTTGCGTACTTACAGGGCTTGCACAGAGTAGAGTAGTGAGGATCACTCCAATTAAAGGCGTCACCGAGATAATTTTCGAAGTAAATTTCGGGAAGAATTCATTTGCCAACACTGTCAGATAAAGCAGAAGTTGGAGCCAAACATTTATTTCAAGGTTTATGGGACTTGGAGATAAAGTAATGGTCTATAGAATGTTAAATTTCTCTGTAACCAAATTCTGATATGCATAAATAACTCCCACCAGCTTTTCTTTTTTTTTTTTTTTTTGCTTATTTACACCTTTTAGTTACCTCCAACAACTGTTGGCACTAAAACAACCTGGAAAGTGCTGATTGCGAGGCCCTGCATGGGTTGTGAGAAGAACCATTACAGTCAGACACAAAATTCAAATTGTTGACACAGGTAATTCACTAGTACATACTTCATTTAAGTTTAATAATATATACTAGAAATAGGGAGATTATGTACTATTATTGACCTTCACTCCCTATATTTCTCAGCTGACGTGCGATTGTTATTCATCGTTTTGGAAGGCCATGGAGTGAGTGTTAACCATATTTCGTATATTTAAATACCAAATTTTGCCTGACTGCATGCAAGTCGCAAACATAACCCAAAATGTCAGCCCTATAAATTAGTATAAGGACTAGGAAGGCAAGTGTATTGATGGGATCATCAAAGCTATGTCAATGATATTGCAATCTTTTATAACCAAAACCATCATATATTTAGGTTGATTGTTGGAAAGCATATAATTGATCATTCTGTTTAGTGCTTAACTAGTAACCTTGCCTGCTATTTGTTTTATTTGGACCACAGACATTAGTTGGTCATTAGTTTTCTGGTGCAATTATTAATATATTAACTATCAATCACATTTGAACTTACAGCAGCATCGACTGGAACAAGCTGACCAGCAAGAAGCTTGGTAAGAAGCGGAGTCATAATGATAGCTCCTATGGTTGAACACCTACACAAATTCCACAAAAAAATTACAAGCATTCTTACAGGTGCTGCCATTAAAATTTATGAAGGTTATATGATTTATGCTTCAGTTTAAGCCGCTATCATTATTATTTTCTAGCTCTTATAACATAACATTAAAACTAAGTCATCCACGGCATTCTTGTTTTCAGCTGCTTCTGTAATTATGATTAATCAAGGTGTTAAGGTCTATTCCTAGGAATTTGATACATATATCATCTAAGTTTTCATAAAATTCGTCATGGGCATGTCATAGAAACAAATTACCGTAAGTACAATTCTAAACAAGAAAACATAACTACAAAATAGAAATTTTTTTTTTTTTTTTGATAAGTTAATAAATAGAAAGTATGGATTCTACGAAAAACCCACAACAGAATTCTTTAAAAAGATGCAGAATATCAAGTTAAGAACAACATAACTAAATAGAAAGTATGGATTCTACGAAAAACCCACTACAGAGTTCTTTAAAAAGATACAGAATATCAACTTAAGAACAACATACACTGTTAAAGTTAATGGGCAAACATAGATCTGAATATATTACATGAAGGGGAACAACCATGTAGTTTAGCGGTAATAGTGGTTGATAACTTTGAAATTGATACAATTTAATTATGTCACTTTCTGCTTAGAGCAAGAAATGTTTTGTGCAGCTTACGTTGTCATGAGAACAGACAGTGCCACGTTCCCTTTAGAAATATAAGTTGCAACATTTGATGCCTGACCTCCCGGGCAGCACGACACCAAGATAAGGCCAGTCGCAAGAGGTGCAGAAAGTTTTAGAAGCTGAAAGTTAGATGGAAGATTGTTAGATATATGACTTCATAAAAAAATAAATAACTAAATAAATAATAAAAAAAAACGTTGTGTTTGAAACTCTTGCTACTTCAATTTCCATCCACAACAGATCAGTATTACACATCCATTTAACCCAGATCTGGAGATCCATAAATCTGTTACCAGTCACCTGCCCTCTAGTTCTTGGAGAGGAGAGGGTTCCTAGAACCAGAGTAGCAGATCATGAGCTCTTGTATAGTTGTACTGCACTATAAAGAAAATAATTCACATTATGCAAGTTTTGGAAGGGAGTGAATAGTGCTTGCTTTTAAACGATGACAAGCTCATCCTCTTCCACTGATTTAAAAGAAGATTATTCTGGTTATAAGTTTGATCTGTATAATCTATTTTATGTTGACGGCATGAAATGTTCATTTTGCTTGTTAAGGGCATGAAATGTTCTTGTCTCTCTTCCGACTGTGATCAACCGTGGGATTTATGTGTGTGTGTCACTGAAAGTCACATCTTAACAACATCAAAAACACCAAAATACATATGCAGGAATGCTCAAAGTTATGTGCACTTCTTGAAGCAAAAAATTTGTGGTTATCCTAACTAACAGCAGTATAGCCACGTTCCCCTGAGTGGGGCATGTGCCTCTACTGAGATTGACAAAGTTTTTTGTTCTGTAAATTTTTAAAATATTTTGACTGGGCCCCCACTCAATTAAGAAAAGCATAATTGTGCCTCTAGAAAATAAAGTAATTATAAATGTGCCTCCACTTAATGATGGAGAATTCTAACTATGCCCCCTAATCTCTTTTGTGTTTTATATTTTGCCCCACTGAGAAAACTTCCTAGCTCGCCACTTCTAACTAATAACTTTGGTCTTCTGGTTACATTATGATTCGAAAGGCTGCAACTGGCCCCCTCACTTTAAAACTATTGGATCACTTAAAGAATGCCAAAACCCTTTTTAGAAATGACAGCAAAGAAATTTTACAAGATACTAAAAATATATCAATCAAAATAGTAGAAGACAAAACATAGTTGTAATCTTGGTTTCCCGTTGTCAAAAGGACAAAGTTCAACCGCATAGAAAAGAGTGCTTACAAGAAACAAGTTGATCCCAAACCAATGAAAACTAAGCCAAAAATCTTGACGAGGAAATTACCATTGCAATTGTGAAGCCTAACATAGGTTTGATTAAGTATTGAGCAAGAAATCCTACACCCACCTGCAACATAACAGCTTGACAATCACAAACGCTGCAAAAAAATTCATATATGGTTATATTCAACGGAATACAAAGACAAAAATGTGGATATTAGTTACAGTCCAAGGGTTTCGCAAACATCGCCTGAAATCCTCAAAGGTCAATGTTAATCCCATAGATAGCATGAGGAAACCCAGGCCAACAGTGAAGAGATCTGTCTCCAACCAAGTCACCTGTAGGGACACCGAAGTCAAAATTAGTAAGAGAATACCTGATATGCAATTCCCTAAAGCAGCAGCAGTAAAGAGACATTACTGCAGCAGGCTTATAGATGCCAATTATTGTGCCCAGTATGACCTGTCAAAGCAAGTAAACATACATAAGAAAGAATATCAAGAACAAATAAATAAAAATAAACCACTCAAAATAACATACCCAAACAGGAAAAAGAGTCGTAAGAGTTTCAATTATTCTCTCATACTGGCTCATCCCACTAGAAGAGCTATCTGGAGCATCCCCAGACACATTTGCTGCGGCCTTGCAAGCAAGTTGGGAGTGCCTACAAGTACAACTAAGCATAATTTGATCAATTACAAACGGCAACCACAAACCAAAACTTTCCTTTAGTACTATTTCACTCCAACACTAACATATGTCAATAAGTTTCATATCACCATCTTATAGCCCATGTGAGAACATGGTTTGAACCGTAAAGTTTTGGTATAAAATAACTTTGATGCAATGTTTTCTATCATAAAATTTGAATTGCTATAATGTTTTAAGTTTAAACTGTTGATTCAAACTATATTCCCAAATCAGCTTCAAGTTCAAAATTGAACAAGACACTGGCAGTTTGGTATTTCCTTTGGAAGTCCCAAAAGTTCTTTGCACATAACACAATAGCTAGTTCTTTCGGTAAATCTATCTTAAAGTACTTTGCACTTACACCAATAAACTTTCATAGTTATTGAGAGAAGCTAGGATTTTAGCTTTTACGTTCTACATGTGCTTGTCGTTTAGATAGAAGGAAACGTGGAAGTTCTTTCAAAAGCACAATAATCCCAAATTAAGCCACTAATCAAGCTTTCTAATCACAAATCTTTAGTAGCGACCAGTGATCATCTAAATAGATTGACAAATTTGGGAGTGCAACAAGTACAAGTCAGCAAAATTTTGATCACAAATTTATTCAAAACTGGCCAAAAAAAAAAAAAACAAAACAAAAAACAAAATTTTCCCGCTTATCGCTATCTTATTCAAAATGAACAAGGGACCATCATGTTTCTCACATCACTTGCGTTTCTTTTCTGGGGATCATTCATCATACAAATAAAGTAGAGCGAAAAACAAGTTCAATATATACCTTGAGGATTCAATGATTGAAGGGGCACCAATAGCAACAACAGGCCTCCGAGGCTTGCTTGGGATTGCAAAAGTCCTTCCATTCTTGGTTACAGAAAACCCACCTCTTGGATCTAAACTCCAAAAACAAATGATAACCCATCTTTCAAAACAAGCAAAACAATCATAAAAGAAGAAGAAAAATAAAATAAAACAAAATAAAATAAAATAAAACTTACCCAGATGGGTTTGGAGCCTCCTAGCAGATAAAGCAGAGCTTGGCCTGCAGAAAGCGTGACATTTTTTGAAATTACAGTCTTTGGTGGCAAATCTAGAAATGGACGCCATTGAAGCGGTGACTGAGTATGAGTGTGGAGATTTAAGGCTGATTAGCTATGAAAACCGGGCTTTGTTTTGGAGTGAAAAGTGGTGTGGGATTTTTACATGGAGGTTTGTTTTGATGATGATATGAAAGGGGCTTTGGTTAGAGTTATGGACATTGGCGACATTCGCTGAAAACCATGCACCACACACACCTGTAAAACTTAAGAATGGCCTCATCCCAAATCCAAATTCGGCGAAAACGATTTTTGTTGATTTTTCTCCATATCAATATCGATACATGATTTATGTGATTGTTGTATTTTTACACGCCGTGTCTCCTTGATGCAACTTGAGCTCCCAAATTTCGGGGAAATTTTGAAAAAAATGAGTTAAGAAAATTTAAAATTTGATGAATGATTTTTTTTTATTAAAAAAATATTTTTTTTTAGCATCGAAACTGTCTCAATTTTTTCAGAGAAAAGAGAAAAAGTACTGTATTGAAGAGAGGAACCTAACTATGGTAAAAATAAAAAAAAATTGAAACGGTTTTGATAACCAAAAAGCTAGTTTTGTGATGTCCAAAAACAAAAAAAAAAAAGATGACATTTGCCCAAAAAATTTTTTGGGCGGACTAGTTGTCCAACTCCTCCCAAATTTCGTGGGGTGTAACCGTCGGGGGTTAATTCGAAAAAAAGGCAAAAAAAAAAAACCAAATTAAAGAAATTGCCTCTTTTTTTTTAATTAAAAAAGGGGTTTTTTTAAAGCACCAAAATTGTCTCAATTTTTTTCGCAGAAAAGAGAAAAAGGACTGTATCGAAGAGAGGAATCTAAATATGATGATAAAAAAAACTGGAATTGTTTTGGTGTTCAAAAAGCTAGTTTTTTTATGTCAAAAAAAAAAAAAAAGGGGACCATTCCCCAAAAATTTTTCCCCCCAAAATCCTTTTTTAAAAGTACCCCAACTGTCGGGTTAAAAAAGGTGAAAGTAGATGCGAAACCCAAATGGGCTACAAATGGGCTATAAATGCCCTAGCCCCTGCATTTTTATTCCAAGTTCCCCAAACCTTGGTAACTATGCCATGATCACTATTCATATTGCCCTTTCAAGCATTCACACCCCCTTAAACTTTAAAACATTAACAAAAACATCCATCTTACATTTCGTCTAAAATACTTTATTTTTGCCCGTAAATATTGATAACTATGTCATCTTACCCCTTGAACTTTAAAAGCTGATAAGCACACCTCAAAAACGGAGCCATACTTCCAATTCAATGGGGGCACAAATAAAAACAGTATTTATAAAACCAACATAGTAAAATGAGACGAATGAATGCCGAAGAAAGGAAGGTATGAGAGCTTACTCCTCTATTCGTGGTGGAGTAAGGGCTTAGGAGTAGTAAAGGCAAGCGCATAGGCAGGGGATAGGCATTCAAATCACTATCTTCAAATAGCCTATATAAGAGAGAGTGTGGCTCGTGCATCATCTTACTCAATGTTTTTTAACATTATAATAATAAAATTTTACTAAGCAAGTAATGCATTACAATAGTTTTCAACGGGTTATCATCTTTTGATATTGTTGTATAATATCTTCGTTATTAATACTATTAAAAATATCTTTCTCAATGTAGACAGCTATCATTCATCCATTCATCCCCATTCAATTTTGTAAATGATTCTTCATGACATTCATTGCAGAAAATACTCTCTCCACTCTCTCCACGAGTGTGACAAGTTTATAAACTAGTAGATGCACTTCATTTATTTTGTCTCAACCATCTTCTTTATAAGAGCTCTAATGCCTTTTAATCCTTTAAATTTCTCGTTGTCACATACATTAAGAATATAAGTTTGAAGCTAATCATCAAGTGCCTTGAGCTCTATTGCTGAAAAGTCTTGAGGATATAATTCAGCAAAGCGGCTTAACGTTTGTTTGTCAATGAAAGAGAACAAATTATTTGGACACAAACAAGCAACATAAAGCAGTGACTTTGTATTTGTCTCAGTGAAATGATCATTCAACTCTTGTAGTTGTATACTGATAATAAAATAGAATAAACCAACACAAAATGATGTAAATTTGTATCTTCTTTAGTTTTATGGCTTGACCTTCCTCAAGCTTTAAACATTGTCCATGAACTCTGTTGCTAAAAAATCTTGAGGATAAAATTCAAAAAAGCGGCTTAACATTTGTTTGTCAAAAGAAGACGACGGATTATTTGGATACAAACAAGCAACACAAAGAAGCAACTTTGTATTTTGTCTCAGTGAAACGACCATTCAACTCTTGTTGTTGCATATCGATAGCAAAATAGAATAAATCAACATGAAGATGATGTAAATTTATAAGTTCTTTATTTTTACGACGTGACCTTCCTTGAGCTATAAACGTATTGTTCATGTTTGGAACGCTAATGTTGTGTTTCTTACAAAAAAGAAGAAACTTCAAGAAAGAATGAATCTCATTCTTCGTCTCTCATGGTCTGCATCCTTTGCTTACATGATTTCATCAAATCCGTGGCATTAACAAAATCTTGATCCTTGTTCTGTGATGCCTTCGACAAGTCATTTGTAATCCCTAACATTGATTTCATCAAATGTAGAGTAAATGCATAGTTAAATGATTGCATCAATGTTGATAAATTATTTGCCTCACATTTTTGCTCAGAACTCATCCCATCGTCTACAATTGTTTCAAAAAGATCAACTTTACATGAAACTGATTAGAGATTCGTAATGTGAGCTACAACATGTATCGACAACACGTTTAAGAGCAGTATCTTGATTTAAGCCTCTTTCACTGGAAAGTTCACCGCTATTGAGTGCTTTAGAGATTTTAGTTTTTGAATCTGATGAAGAATATTACACCATTTAGAAGAAGCTTCGACAACATTTATCACACTAATTACTGTGAAAAAAAAGTAAAGCAACCTGAATATGTTTTTCTGCAAGAGCTATAAGAGCGAGCTGAAATTGATGAGCAAAATAGTGAACGTAACAAGCATACGGGTTCTCCTTCAAAAGAAGTGTTCTTAAACCATTGAACTCTCCTCGCATGTTGCTAGCCCCATCATAAACTTGTTCTCGTAATCTAGATATGCTTAGTCCACGTCTAGAAAAGAAAGCATCAATTGCAGTTTTAAGCGATAGAACTATTGTACTGGTAACATGTTTAATACCGTCAAAGCATTCAACCACACAACCATTCTTATCCACAAAAGGTAATATAACCACAATTTGCTCTTTCATTGAGATATCGCAAGACTCATCAACTACGATGAAAAACAACAAATCACCTATGTCTTTCATGACGGCATCAATAGTTCAACCGCACCAACATTTACAATATCCTTTTGAATCTTAGGCAATACTAATTTGAGAATTTCAGGTGCATTTTTCACTGTAACAGAATTTATAGCATAATTATGATCATCAAGAAACTTTAAAAGTTCAAGAAAGTTACCTTGATTTCTCAAA
>CAMOHE010004958.1:494-12089 GCA_946598075.1 Artocarpus hirsutus
AGATTATGGATGAGTTATCCAACGGACAAGCTCACCATCGATGAGGCCAAGGAAGAGCTCACTATGAACAAGATTACGGAAAAGAGCTCATTAGTGATGAGATCACGGACAAGCTTAACGACAAGCTCACCACAAAAGAGCTCATGGATGACCCACCTTGTAAGCTAGCTTACCACTAAATAGCTTATAATAACGAGCTCATTGTAGAAGAAACTTATCAAAACTCTTATATCTTATATCATTAACAAAAAAGTCACCTCATGGACGAGCTCACCACTATGGGGCCAACTCATGCTTATTTGAAAGAAAGGCCTACCTATCCTACACGTACAATCAACAAAGCGTCAGCATTAAAGCAAGAGTAACAATGCTATAAGAGCTTGAAGAATTTTCTTAATAAAAAAGAATAGAAAAAGAGCTCGGTCAAATATTATCCTTGCAAGTCATTCCATAAGGCAAAGTAGGGCATGAGCCTAGACCAACCATAATAAAGTTTATATATCTAATTAAGGCAAGCTAGAACATGAACACAGCTCAGCCATAAAGAGTTCATCTCTTTAGTATAGACCAGCTAAGGTGTAATACGAACTCAATCACTAAGAATAATGCACGTCTCAGCTATTCACTCGAAGAAAAATTTAAAAGATATCCACGCAATGCCATTCTTTTCCTTCTTACTCATCAATAATCTGAACATATTATCATTTAAAGTTGATAGAGCTGGAAGCCCTTCATTCACCAACCTGAGAGCACTCTGAGCTAGGGGCAATTGTTCATGGATCATTGAGATGGTCTTCTCGGTGCGTGAAGTGTTATCTTCTATATTTAGCTTGAAATACAAGCATATCAATACTCTCGATAAACAGAGGTTGCCTTCCGCCCTTGACTCGTCCCCCCCGCTGCTGCAATGTTATGACCATATTTTATTTTTTGGTATTTAGTTTTTGTGTTTTTTTAGGTAAATAGATATGTGAAATTTATTTGTGAAATTAGTGTTATTTGTGAAATTATTTAGTTTGATTTGTAATTTTTTTTAATTTTTACTTTATTGGGATTAATTAATTTGTGAAATTAGTGAGTGTAGTTAGTTTAATGTGTGAAATCTGTTAGTTATCAATTACTTAATTTGTGAAATTCGCTAGTGTTATTTGTAAAATTTGTTTTAGTTCTATTGGAATTAATTAATTTGTGAAATTAGTATGATTTGTGGAATTAGTTAGTTTAATTTGTGAAATTCATTAGTGTTATTGGTGAAATTTGTTAATTTTCATTTTGTTGGAATTAAATAATTTGTGAAATTCATCAGTGATAAGTATGAAATTAGTTCGTTTGAACTGTGAAATTTGTTAATTGTTATTTTGATGTTCTGAATTTGCACAATAGAATAATAATTTGTATTAGATATGTTTTTATACTGTATGCTATTTTAATGGATGAAGAATGATTATATCATCTTAAAAATATAACTTTTTTATAAAAGAAAAAACATTTTCTCAATCATTAGAGAAAAATTTAGAGTTAAAAGTGCGTTCAAATTGTGTATATTCATTTTTAATATTAAATAAGGTCAAAATGTCATTTCTAAGTGTATAAATAGCTTAAAACATTTTTTATGGATCGAGGGGCAATTTTGACATTTTAAATAAAACTAACAATCAACTAACAAAGTAGGTCTCTTTGGATTTTTTTTTATAAAGTCAAGGGGTGTCAGTGTGTCACGGTCCGAGATTTTTAGTGTATAGAATACAACCGTGCAATGCCAAGACTCCTTGAGTCAAGGCCAGCCTTCTCACCAATCAAGCCTTCTAGCAAGCTTATACGCTCTTGCTCACATGCATCTCGTTTCATGCCTGCGAACTTCGTTCACCGAGTCTCGCATATAAGCAACATAGCTGCTTCCACCAATAGGCTTCCAAGTCTCCCCTTGACGCCTGCCACATGATTGCTGACCCAAGAGCTACTTTTTCTCAGTAGCAGCTGTGACTTCATGGGTCAAGATGATCAATCAACTGTGACTTCATGGGTCAAGATGTTCAATCTGTCTCAATGATGTGTGTAGTTCTTGTGCATCAAGGCCATAGGGGTTCCCCAAGCCCTTAGGCTAAGTCCTTAAGCCAACATGCCCTAACCTATGAACATGCCACCCGAAGACTCTCATCCAACTCTACAGCCCTACACTAGGCCGCCCACTCAACCCACACAGTCCTCTTCATGTCTTGCTAACCATTGAGTCCCATAAGTGTGACTGAACCTTAACCAACTCATGTTGGGCTACCCGGGTGCCTACAATGCTCCATGATGCCCTAGCTTGGCTAACTATATGCCTCGCGTTGAGGAAACTACACGTGGACCGAAGGCATATATGCCAACCTCCTGGCCATTAGGCTCACAAGACACCTTGACTTATGGAGATGTATGGCACCCTTGTGGTCGCCCATATGCCCTCATCGACAAGACCACTCCTTCTTTGCTTGATCTCAATTCAACCCTACCTCTTCGACAACTCTAAGTAACTACATGCACTAGCCTACTATTTCTATAAAATCACACTCTTGGTGATGACCTTCAGTTGCCACTCTTGGGCTTTTCCTAAGACCGGTGACATGTTGACTACCCAAACGTAACCTTTGAAGTTTGTGCCTCTTACACCAACTTGACACCACCAAGTCAATGAGTGTCCCTCCGGACTAAAGTAGCATTGACCCTTAAGCACTAATCACAGATGCTGCCTGCAATGCATTTACATCCTCAGATGCTACCTACATAGTACTTACATCCTCCGATGCTGCTCACTAGCCAACTGCCAACTCAAAGAAACCTCTTTCATGACCAAGTCGTCCAAGATGTCTTCTCCAGAAGTGGGCTCTTTCATTTTCGCTAGCTCTTGTGGCTAAACCATGCTCTTGATGGTGTCCTCGTCTACAACCTGTCCTTGCTAGCACTTTCAATTGATCATTGGCATGCCCCTCGTGGGCGTGGCAAATAGCTAGCCACATTCCCCAAATGTAGCAACTAGGCACAATGTCTTCTTGCGCAGGTGGCCCCACACAAAGTCTCACGACTCGGCTTCTTGGCGAAGCTATTTCTTATGGCAAACTCATATTGCTTGGTCGTAGCCATATCATTATGCTTTTCTGAGCTCCAAAGCATGGCAATGATCCCTCCATCATCTAAAACACGGTGGATTCCCAATTCACATGCTGTACTATTGGCGGCAAACTCAGTCTTTAACCCATAAGCTGTTCTCTTGGCACTATCATGGTTTCCAACCTTTAACTTGCACTTTTGGTAGCTATCTTGTCCAAATGTTGCACTCTTAGCAGATCATGTCTTCAAATATTCTACCTTAAACCACGGCTTTAGGCATGATGCTTCAAGTTTAGCTTCCTTCTCGCTGCATCTCACCCCATAATGACGGATTGATCAGGAAATTCACTTGACGATCCCAACTTAGCGGTAATCTTGTGCTCTCCTCTTGAAGGACTTCTTCGAGTTCTAACAGATCTCAGTTCTCGATGAAAATGTTCCCATAAGGCTTCCCATTGAAATGCACATCATCCCATGATGCTTTACACCAATTTGGCATTGTCCAAACCATGCTTCTTTTCCCACAACAAACTTGTGGCCACGTGCCTGCTCGATGCATTTGGAAACTCCCATGTCCACTAACTGAACAACCAATGTTAAGACATTTCCCAAAGAACATGCCCACTAAATTGTGCTTACTGTCTCCACCTCTTTGAAACATTTTGAATTGGGCTTCCTTACTCCATTTGTTGGGAACCATATCTAACTCAATGCAATCTTCAAGTGTGCCACTCCTAGCAAAGCTTACAATTAAGCTCACCACTTCAACAAAACGGCACCTCGTCTATTTTCCATGCATACATTCATATGTATATATATAATTCTCAACTGTAGTGGATTTGAGATATATGAGATTCTACAACATTATAAAGCATTGCTATAGCCCCCCTAAACTACACCTATTCAAAATTATATCTTTAAATTGTTGAAATTTATTCGTTGATGTAGTAGAATTTGAAAATTTTAATTTTAAAATATTCAAAATCTAACTCATGTTGCAATAAACTATCAATAGAATTCTTATTAATTGTACTTATTGATGATCAAAAATAGTACTTTTAACTAATTAAAAACTCTAGGAAGAAATCTCAAATTTTAAATATTCAATGTTATGTCTTTTTATTTAGGTTATTGTGTATGAGTGCAACTCAACAGAACATTATCACACCTTCTCTCCGTCCAGTCACTATAATATGTTCATTAGATTCGAATGCTAGCTTACTAATTCCTTGCCAAGTTGTGCAAATATAGTTTATTATAGGTAATACAAAAGTTTACAGGGACAGATGTCTTGGCCTCATATTGTACACGCCACAGTCCCGATGGACTATTTAGATTCCAAGCCTAGTCCACCTAGACTATAGGCCCCAATAAATTGGAGATACCGGATAATTAATTGTTTAGTTAATTTTAATAAAATAATATTCAAATTAATGACTGAGATTTAGAATAATTGATTATTTAAATTTGTATTTGAATAATTAATTTAAATCATTGTTGTATTTGAATAAAGAATAATTGTTTAAAATTATTTAAATTTGATAATTATTTTAAATAATAGAGTTTTAATTTAAATTAAATTATTTGAATTGAAGTTATCTTGTATAACGTAGGAGATCACAAAATTTTACACTATGACTGGCTTGATATTTTTAATTCCCCTACTAGAATTGGGTGCATACTACAAGGATATAGACTCCATATGGTTAGCATATTCTACTAGGAGAAGGAGAGAGAAAATTTTCTCCTGATTATGAGATTATGATAGGCTTTTGACTCCTTTTGTTAGTTCTATAGATAGAGGCCTTAGGTCCTATTTATTCGCAGACTATTATAATGCAAACCCTACAGATAGAGCTTAGATTATTTACGAAACTTCCCTATTGGTTTAGTCTTTTAGTCAAGGTTGGCTCTAGGTGTTCTAGATTGGGGCTTAGGCAAAAATTTTAGATGCCTTTTTCAAAAATTAAAAATAATAATTACATTTTATATTTTACTATTGTTAATAAATTGAAAAAAAAATAAGTCAAAAATAGAAAAATTACTTAACAAAAAAAAATTAAAAAAGTCAATTACATGTTAAATTTTAAAAATTTGTTTTCTTCTACTAAGAGTAAAATCGATAGAAATATATATTTATTTATAAACAAAGAATAGAAAGAAGAATTTTCTTTTTTTTTTTCTTCTAAAAAAGCTGTTTTTTATTCTTTTAATATACTGGAGTAATATATAAAAATTTTATATTATATTATATTTTTGTTTTATATTTTACTATACGAGAGTTTTGCAAATTAATTGGATGAAAACAATGTTGCCAGCCCCGCTCAGTATTCTTCAGCTTTGTCAGACCAGTTAGAAGTATAGTTTCAAGGCTGCTGTTATCATTTATGCACGGAGAGTGGTTTGACACGTCGTTTTTACAAACCTCATCATCTATATATCAAACTTCAAAGTTGAAGCACATTACTGACCACTTACAAGTGTCATATTGTTTTCAGTTTTGGTACTCAAATGGTCCAATCGAATTGAAGATTTCAGGAGAGGTTTTTTCTATAGTACTGCAAAGATAATATACGACATCATTAGCTAGGCTTGTCCCACTTAACCTTAGCCGGAGCGTGCACACCACGCGCCGCTGCCATGTCAACAACTGTGGAAGAAACTAATAAAGTAGAGAATTCCCAAAAGTAATTATTCTCAAACCAAAAAAAAGTGACGTGGCCTTAAACATAAATAAATAATAAAAACTCTTTCCCTGCCCCTGGTCTGCCGTCAGTTGAAGCGAAAAAGTTGCGCGTACAGCACGCAAGCAATAGGGTTATTTTTCGAGCACTCCCAGCTGGCCTGAGCCTTTTCGTGTGCTCGGGTAGAAGTTTTGTCTAATCCTGTTCGTTTGGTGGTGGTTTTAATCATTAAATTTTTATCATAAATTTAATTATAAATAATTTAAAGTTTTTATATGTTATAATAACAATAAAAAAAATTACTATAATATAAAACTCTCACATATTACAATAAAAATAATATTAACCATTGATTTTTACCCTTCTTTTAAACACCAATGTATCCTTATGTTATTAAATATTTTGGTTTAAGTTCTTCTCTTTATAGAAGATGGAATGTAGTAACTCGGTTGACATAAAAAAAAAAGATTTAATTTTTTTTTATAAACCCTAGATACTTAAGAGTTTTTTAAATATACTATATAAAAAAACTTTTTAAAAACATGCCACAAATTACTTTTTTTATAATTTTACTCTCATATTAATTCTTATGTGTGGTATATAGTGAAAAAAAAATTATAATGATAAAAATCAATCCACTATTCAATAAGGTGATATTATTCATAAATATATTTAGATTTTACTTTGACCCTTTTGCTGAATAGGCCTACAAAACACACAACTTTTTTTTTTTTTTGGCTAGAAAAGGTTTCACCCCAAACACATACCAATGTTTACACATAAGATGACCTACAATAACATAATTTACTTCTCCAAAAGAAATTCAAAAAATAAATAAAAGAGAAAGAAAGACAGGTCCACGAAAAGCCAATTCTTTCTTTCAAAATAAAAAAAAAAACCTATTTTTAATCACAAAAATAATACCATTTGGCCCATATATTATTGTATATATAATATTGTCATTACGTCGTCATTGTATAGCACCATAGCTATTTATCCTGTGTCCCCCAAATGTAAACTACTTGAAAAACACTCTTTTCATTCTTGAACAGCACTCTTCTTCTTCTTCTTTCCGTTCTCTCTCTCCTCTCTCTTCTTCTTGACCATGTCTTCAATATTGAGCTCACAAGGAGTGGTCTTGGCCACAGCCATGGCGGTCTCGGGAACTGTGATTCTCCTCGCCTTCCGCCTCCAGAAATCTTTACCAAACACCCAATTTCCCGTTACTAGAATCCCACGGTCTCAAATTCCACGATCTTGTATTTCTTCTGGTATGTACATCAACACATGGGACTTTTAGTACAGAAGCAGAAATATTGTGTTCTTAGTGTTGATTGTTGAATTTGCCCCATATCGCCATGTTACTCGGCCATTATGGTGTTTATATTGTGAATTAGACGCCCTTTTTCCCTTGAGCTAGTTTTTGGGAGGAGTTCTATCCAATTCTTTTTTTCAGAGATAAAAATCTTGGTCTTTTAAGATAATGGGTACTTGGGATTTTCACAGAAACAAAGATATGTTAGACTTTATCAAAAAAAAAAAAAAAAAAAAGAGAGAGATCATGTGGGAATTTATGTAAAAAATCTTGTTCTTCTGAGTTAATATTCATATGGGATTTTACCAATTTTCTCTTTCTTCTTTTTTTATTAGAAGAGAATAAGAAGGACAAGAAGAAGAACAAGCAGAAAAGGGTCCACTTTGCAGAGGACGTGGTAGATCCAAGTGGGAATGGTGAGGAGTTTAGGAGACAGCACAGTGTGAGTAGCAATTCCGTGGCCTCAAAAACTTCTTCTATTTCTTCAGATTCATCTTTGAAGTTAAAGAAGAATAGTGATGATAAATACATGAAAGGAATGCCTGCAAACAGAGTGGCTCTGTACAATGGAATTCTCAGAGATCGTGTAATTCACCGTTTGGCCTACTCTTGCTGATGAAAATTCACTTCTTCTCACTTAAAACTTCTGTTTCTAATGTAAATCTTCCTTAATCTGCCTTCTCTTTCCTTTTCTTTTTGTCCCCTCTAGTACATACTTCTCTTTTTTTCTTTCTTCTTCTTCTCTTTTAGAAAAGTGAGATGGAATGGGAATATTCGGAACCACAGGGAATGATTGGGCCCCATGTTTCTGTAGTTCTCGCAGTTGTTGTAAAAATAACTTTATTGTTGATAGCACTCCAAAAAAAAAAAAAGGCTTCTTGTTGATAGATCAATCTTATTCTTCACGAATTCATTGCCACTAGATGATCTTTTTGGCCTTTCACGAGATACTTCGGTGACATGTGTATTTTGAAACAATTAGATTTAATTGGTATAATTTTTTAATAAATTTAGTGGTTAAAAAATAAATATCTATAGGATATTTTTCAGTTTTCTCAAAAGAAATTAACCTTCTATTTCTTCCTATTTTTGGGGCAAAATTTATAGAAGTTTTTGGTATCACAAACTTCTCAAGTTTCTTCACTTCACATAATCTTTTGATTCCCAATGATTTTGGTTATGATGTATTATCCAAGGGGTTCTCTTTTTTTTTTGTTGCTTTTGTTCTCCTCTTGATTTTGATAAAGAAAAATGCCTCTTTTCCTACCACTTACAATGATAGGATTTGAAATTTTAGGACAGTACCTATCAGAAAAGCCAACTAAGACAAACTAAGCTAAACCAAATAATTGATTAGGTCCCTTAAATCGCCCCATGACTTTGTAAACATCTCATTAGATTCACTACTGTATTTTGTAGGAATATTTTTGCGTCTTTCTAATTTGCTCTGTTTCTTTTCTTTCTTTTCCGATCTTCTTTCTTTTTCTCTTTCTGTTTTACCAAAAAAAAAAAAGGAAAATGGAAAGAATGGAGGGACAAGATCCCCTATGATTCTCTTTCAAGTCCTCTCATGATTCTGTTTGTGACAATTAATTTAGAACTAATTTGTTGAGCTGTATCTCACGTGGCTAATCCATGGATCTCCTTGCATGACCACTCTGCATTAAGGGAGATAATATATTTTAAAAACGTTTAGCAAGTTAGTTAGAAATAAATAGAGTGTTTAAAAAGTTTGGTTAAAGCTAATTATAAGAATTAATTTTGGTTAAAAAAATTGTAACATTTGAAAACTTTAAACTATAGTAATTTTTTGCTTTTTATTGTAGCTATTAAAAGCTTTACACTATTTATTGGTTGTAAAATCATTTTCATCTTCACAGGACTAAAACCTTTCTACTTACAAACTGTGGCATCTAATCTAGTATGTAGTGTTTTTTTTTTTAGATTTGATCTCACTATTTTGTGAATAATAGGATTATAACCTCATGAAGTTGAATAAGATTACTCTTGTTGGTTAAAACCAATTGGTCCTAACCAAGAGCCAAACACCTTAAAACTTTTAAATTGAATAACTATAAGATATGAGAGCTGTATATTATAGCAATTTTTGCTTTTTAATATAGGGACTGAGAGCTTTATACTCTAGGTAGTAAGAACCAATTAGTTTCAACTAATATTTCAAACACATGCTTAGTTTTTGTCAAGGTGTAATTGTTAAAAATTAGACATCATAATTTCATATTACATAGAACAAAATGCAAAGTATTTAATGGCACAAAAGTTTCCTGGTTGATCTCGATATCAAAGCTTCATTCATGTTCAAGAACAATAAAATATCCACTATGATGAATAAGAAGTTTAAAAAAGAAAATTATACAGCTCACAACTTTCTATATTTCTTCTTAACTTCTCTAACAACCTTAGGTTGTCCGCCGTCTAGTACTCGTGCATATATAACGATTACTTCTAGTTAGGGCAATAATCTTTTAGGTAATAATTTAAGCTTTATAACTTATATACAGTAAGACCTAAGAGTATTTTTTTAGTTAGGTTTATTTCAGCTCTTGTGCCTACTTGCACTATGCACGTCACATTAAGCAGTCTTTGCAACATGGAATGTGCGTATGGCTAGCATTTAAACGTACGTTTTTACGTGGGTATTTTTATGTGCTATTTAAATGTACTTTTTAACGTGGGTATTTTTATGTGCTTCCTTTGACAAATTAAAGCATGTTACATGTACATGTATCCTAACATTGGTACAAAGTGTGAACACATGCATGATCCTGGATGTTTCCTCCCTCAACCAAGCCTCCAATTTGATCCACGCATTTACGGGGAGAAAAGAAAACAATTTAAAAACAAAAAACATAAAACATAAAACATAGACTTGCACATTGACCTCATGATATCATCTACAGTAGACAGACCAAAGACAATTTTGGTTTTGATCTATTCTACATTTCTGTTATCTTCTTCTTAGCTTCTAGAAGAGAAATTCATTTCTAGAAGCCAAATACAGCACAAAACCCTATTAATCGATGGAAGTAAACTAATTAATAAGGTGTTTGGAAGAGTGGTGGAAACCGATGGTGAGAACCATTTTTACTGTAGCATATGAAAGTTTTATACTGTAGCAATTTTTTTTTTAATTGTTACTGTAGCATATGAAAGCTTTACACTATTCATAACTGAGTTTGTAGTGGAAACTAAGTGGTGAGAACCATTACCAAACACATAGTAAGTAGGTGGCGATGAGACTTTGGACTACATGTTAATACACCATAGGCCTGACCGTCACACCAACCCTTTGGCTTACACAAAATAAAGTTAAGGATGAATCTCACAAATTTTTCTCCAACTTTATCTTAATCTCTATTTGATTTCTAGTCCAAACTTGAAGCTTGACGTTGGTTTGTACTTGTTTTAACCCTTAATTCTATTGTTAAAAAAGGGGACAAAAAATAATGACTATTCATTAAAAGAGTATTATTTTGGTCAGCATGACATGAATATTTGGTGCATTATTTATAGAGTGGTATTTTTTATCGGGATTGTTTGCCTATTTCACTTTCTTTTTAAAGCCCAATTGACGGAAGGGTTACCACTGAAATAAATTTTTAAATTGGCTTAATTTTAGCACGTTTTAAAAGTCAAGTACAAAGTCGAATTGAGAAAAATATTCGAGAAGGATTAACTCTAAATTAAATGTATATGAAACGCTCCCAAAACTTTTGAATGACATACGGTGGTTATAGTTTTCAGAATGAAAAATGGAAGCAAGGACAAAAAAGTTAAAAATTTCTTTATAGGTAGTCCTTGTATTTTTGTTTCTTTCATCTGTCGTCCACCAAGCGCTGGATTCTGAATCAAAAGGTTCTCTGAAAGACAAATGAGAACAAGTGATTGGAGACAAGTAAACTAAGCAAAACCTCTAGAAAGCAGCATGGGCAACTGAAATTTTTGTTGGGTTGCATTGGCCTTGGGACAGAATCATTTGCATCGATTTTCTTTGTCCTATTTTTATTTACAACTTTGAATATGTGTATTATTAATATGTTGTTTTGGGTGTCTGTCTCATGAGTCCCACATGTCCACTTTTATTTATTTACTTAATTGAATCCCAATTTTATCATCATGCAAATTAAATACTTTGTTTTCTTTGTCCTATTTTTATTTACCATGTTGAATATGGGTATTCTTTGTATATTGTGGTGGCCCACATGTCCTCTTTTATATATTTATTTATTTATTGAATTCTACTTTTTATCATCAGGCAAATTAAATAATTGATTATACTTTGGTCCTATTGTCTTGTGTCTTTTAATTCCAGAAGGTTGGTTGCCAAAGCCCCAACTTTCCTATTTTTGTGTTTGACCAATCATCTCCACTAACTCATGAAGAGTGGACAAAAGAGGGGACCTAAATGAAAGCAGAGAACAAAAAATTAATAAATGAAAAGAAAGAAAAATTAATTTTTTATTTTCTTTTTAAGTCCTCAATTTTGCA